>PVKN010000018.1:0-141892 GCA_004027915.1 Capromys pilorides | reverse complement strand
CCATGCACTCTGCCTAAGCAGGTGCTTTAGTCCAGTGAACTATCTGGCCAGCTCTTTGGTTTTTGTTTTTGTTGTTGGTTTGTTGGTCGTTCTAGGAATTAAACCCAGAGTTGCTCTACCACTGATCTATAACCCCTTCTCTTTGGGTGAACCTCAGAGTATGTGAGGAGGCTGTTGGCTAGCCTTGGTATCAGGGGGACTAATAACTAGGTGCCCTCAGACACAGCAGGTATTGACTGGTTCATTCTTGACTTGATGTGTAGTGGGGACTGGTTTTTCCAATATACTCTTCTCTGGGGTACACCTACGGTTTTGTAGGTATAGCTGGGTCCTACATCTGGGAACATGCCTCTAATCTGCCCCACAGTCATCCCTCTAAATTCTCTGAAGAAGCCTAGAGCTTGTTATGCAAACAACCACTCAGCTCTCCTGAGAGCCATATGCAGATTAGGCCCCAAAGTGACCCTACACAGGAAGGGATACTTGTAAATAATCTAAGTGTTAAGATACACTGGGGTCAACCAGCGAACTGTTTGATTAAGTAATGTATTGAAATGCAGTGAGAGATCTCTCTTACAATGGGAATGTAAATCTGAGAGGAGCAGTCAGGAATACATAGAAAGCCTTCCTGTTGGCATGATTATGACACTTTGTTGGAAAGGAAATTATTTACCCAGGAAATCTCCACAGAAACATTATGGGATCACTGGTACTTTACTAATGATTTCTTGCTTTCATTTTATAGTTTTGTGATTGCTCAGTGCTCCACATTTACAGGACAGGACATGCCATGGCCTTGGTTTGTCTTATGAATACAGCACATACTGTGGGTCAGGTGGGTGAGGCCAGAGCAGACCTAGCTGCAGCTGCATGGGGAGGTTTCCCCTCAGGTCCACTGAGGAAAGTACTGAGTCCTAGCCTCCCCGCCTGGCGGAACTGAAACACATGGGTCTAGTTCAAATATTCCCTGACTGCGTCTTCCTAAGGAATCCATGCAGGGCCCTCTTTCTATAGTGCTATTTTTACTCTGGTCCCCAGACTTCAAACCTCTACAGACACTCATCCTGGAATCCCCTAACCTCAGCCTTGTCCTTGTGACCAGCCTCACCTGATGGTTTTGAGAAGCAGCATTAACTACACACTGGGAAGCCCCAGCCTGTACTTCTCCCAATGGAGTGCTTTGGTTTGAATGTGTCCTCAAAAACCCATAAGTTAAGACTTGGCCCTTAGCTTCTGGTGCTATTGGAAGGTGGTGGAACCTTTAAGAGGTAGGACCAAATGGGAGGAAGTTAGATCACTGGGTTGTGTCTCTGATGAGGATACTGGTGGTCCAGCCCCTTCTTATCTGTCTTTGTTTCTTCCACATGGTGAGCAGTTTTTGTTCCACCAGGTGCTCTGGCTCTGATGTCCTGCCTCACCACAGGCCCAAAGGCAACAGGGCCAAGTGACCATGGACTGAGACCTCTGAAGTGGAGTCACAATAATCATTTCCTCCTTTTAAATTGATTTATCTTAGGTATTTGTCACATAACAGAAACTTAGTTTCTTGTTCACATCAGTCTTTTGGCCTGTGTTGGCTTCTGTACTTTTCCAGCTCAACTTTAAGTCTGATTTTACCTTTTGCCTATCTTCTGCACAACTTCACATTCTCTTGGGCCCATCTTCACTGGCCCTTGGTCATGGCCTACTATGGTCAGAGCCCTTTGCCCTGATGAATATCCATCAGCAGCCATCCTGAAAATCCAACTTAGCCTTTCCATAATCCATGACCTGCAGACCTCACTGCATGGCCTTGACACTTGGCAGGGTGGCAGTGCGGCCAGATGTGACTCTAGGGCGCCCAGCTGCTGCCTGCTCTGACCTCACTGCTGGCCTCACTGCTGCCCGCTGTGTGATGTAGGGTCAGTTTTTGAGTCTTTCTGCCTCCGCTTCCTGAGCTATAAAATCAAGATCTTATCAGCAGCTCCTTTAGGGGGGTTTGAGAGGATTAAATAAATCAGTACCTAGGGAGCACTTAGAACTGGGGCAAGCACCTGCTAAGTGCTGTGTACGTACTATTTTGTCAGGTTAATCTTTAAGAGGTAAAACAGGTTTTAAAAGCTTCTATCTATAATTTTAGGAATACTCCCATGGCATTGTCATGCTGGGCATAGCTTGGCCTCCCAGCCTGAACAGAATAATAAAACAGGGGCCGGCGAGATGGTTCAGTGGTCTAAAGCGCCTGCTTAGGAGGGCTCAGGCAACTGTGGGGACTGCAGTTCGATCCCCGGCACCACATGCTGCACCAGCGCCACCACCAGGGCAGGCTGAGCCAGCCACAAAATGAATAAATAAAGAAACAAACAAACACAACAAGCAAACAAATAAATTAAAAAAAAAAAAAAAGAATAATAAAACAAAACCAGGTTTAATAGAGGCAGAGTGAATTCTGTGTTTTTCTCTGTAATTTTTGTAGAGTAATCGCTTGTCTGAAAGCATTGAACTTACGGATAGTTCAAAGCAGATGACTCTTAACAATGTGAAGGAAGAAATGCCTTCAAAATGTAGGCACTGTTTTCTCTTAATTCTCGATCTCCTTTGTCAGCCAGCTGGGGATCTTAGCTCTGAAGCCCTCTGAATGAGGCTTCCATGCTGCAGGTTTTGCCTTTGTCCCAGCACTAGGCTCCTCATGTGTTAGTGCCGAGGATCATATCCAGTGTCAGAGTTACCTGTGCTGCCCTCAAAGACGACCCTAATTTGTTTAGCAGTATTCTTATGCTCCTGGTTAGTGTTCTTCCTCTAACACAAAAGAGAAGAAAAAAGTTCCTCAAAGCTGTGTGTCTAATCAAAGCATGAGCATTATAACTCTTTATAAGCATAGCAAATATAACTCACTAGTTCTTAGACCCCTTTATTTATGGAGTCTGACAATTGGCTATAAGTGAATAGAGATCACACATGTATTCACTATCAACATGAAAAACGTGAGTTACATCAGAAATCAACCAGGCTAACTTAATACAGTTATCATGAAATGCATAGCATTCAGTCAAATCAATGTCTCATTCAGTGTTTTATATATGGCCCCCATTGTAAGCAAAGGGCACTGCCAAAGGATTTGTCCTTTTAACACTGTGGCTCTGAGTTTTATGTCAGAAATATAAAACCTGGGTATATCTATAGGCCCAAAACTGTGGGTCAGATCTCAAGACAAGAGTATACAAATACAGCCACATACTTCCCTGAGGATGGACATCAGGGATTGATATGCTAGATAAGTACAATCACCTTGAAAGAGCCTGAAAGAGTCACTAGCCCAAGCCCAACAGGAAGAGACCTTGTTCAATATTCTTGCCCGCTTGTTATGTCACTTGCTTCCCCATTTGGTACTGGATTTAATCAACTTTACTTGAGCAGTGGTGCTTGTAATCTCACTAGTTGACCATAGTTCTGTCCCAGCTAAGCGAGTTCCCATGTTCTCCATCACCTTAGACCCACCTCATCACACGGTTTTCCTCTATAAAAGTCCTTAGAAGAGACAGATTCCCAGGGACCACCCACTCGGGACTCGGGACCCCCCTCCTGTCTATCTCTTGGACAGGAGCTTTCTTCCCCCCAAGAAATCTATTTTGCTCATAAAAAAAGTGATATATCATTGTGAAGAAGAGACAAATTCCCAGATAATTCCTTTGCTCCAGGCCACAGCAGGTGGCCATGTCTCCTCACCTCTTTGGCCCTGCTGGGTGCCTATGCACACCCATGCCAGCAGCTCCATGGCTGTTCTTCTCGATGGAAGGACATCAGGGATTGATATGCTAGACACCAATCTGCAGGGCAGTGCAGGGCGATGGCCTCTGTGTGGGCTGCTGGCTCAGGCTCTGGCCAGGACTGTTTCCTCTAATGATGGAAGAACCTGTCGCTATGTCCTGGTTGTCTTGGAATGGCTATGAAGTGACATTTGCTAGGATAGCAGAGAGGCCTAGAAGGGGGAGTGGACAACGCTTCCTGAGTCCTGGAGTTGGTGAGGGAGGGGAGGGGCAAGGGAAGCTTCCTGAGAAAGGTGATGTATGAGTCAAACTTTATTTTGTAGTTTTAGTATTTTTTATTTTGTTTTCTGTGGTACTGGGGATTGAACACAAGGCCTTCACACTAGGATAACTCTTTTGCCCTTGTTTAATTTTTGATTTTGAGGCAGGATCTCACTAATCACTAGGTTGCCCAGGCTGAATTTTCACTTGCCAGCTTCTTGCCTCAGCCTCCCAGAGTGCTGGGATTATAGGTACGTACTATCATGCCCAGCCGTGAGTCAAGTTTTTTAATGGAGCAGGTGTCCAGCAGCCCACTGCAGGTGTGTATACACGCTTGATCAGTCACACATGTGAAGGACTGCAAGCTTGGGGTCCTGGGGCAGAAGTCCAGAGCCTTAGGTGCCAGGAGAGGCAAGTAGGCAAGACTCTGGGGCACACCCAGACTGAAGCTCCTTACTCACTCTAGCAGGTCCTACAGTCCAAGCCCTGCCTGCCAAAGAACAGGAAGTCTGTGCTACAGAGCCTGGATGTCGCCTCAGCCTTTCTGCTAAAAAAAGCTTAGCAACATGGCAGGTAGGCTAGCCTGACTGTGTGCTAGAAAGGTATTGGAGGGGCCTTCAGGGGACTTCTTGGGACAACCTCAGGCTGCAGAACAGGCAGGTGATCTGCAGTAGGGTAAAGGGGTCTGCAGTGAATTCCTGGTGTCCTTCCCTAGCACAGGCCAGGCTCAACTGATAGCACCTTCCCTCCAGCTAAGAAGTCCAACAAACCACCCCAGACAAGTCTCCCAGTAGGGTATAGTTACCTACCATGATTAATGAGCCAGGTAGATATTCATATTTAGTTAGACATTTACTAAAAGGCACCTGCACTGCATATCCCATCGGGGATGGAAAAAGTGGAACACCTGGTCCCTGTCCTCTAGGAGCCCATGGTTGGAGAGATGGATGCATAGACAGGGGCCTCCGGGGGCTGGGGAGATAGCTCAGTAGAATAAGCACTTGCCTGGCAAGTTCAAGGGCCTGAGTTCAATCCCAGTTCCTCAAAAAGCAAACAAAAAAAAGAGCCTCCAGCACCATGAGATACATGTGTGTCTGGAGTCATAGCTACAGGCGTAGAAAAGTCGCTCACTTGCCTGGCACGGGATTGGCATTGGAAAGGGCACAAGAGATGCTTGGAAGATGGGAAGGTCAGGAGGAGTTTAATTGGTGGGCAGAATGGGAAAGAACTTTCTAGTCAGTTGCGGCACCATTTTCAAAGGCATCACGTTATGAAAAAACCATGGCATGTCTGGGCAATGTCTAGGAGCAGCTCATTAATTTACAGTGCTTAAAACCATCCCCACCTGCTGAGCCTGGAGTGGATGAGCCACCAATACCAGTCTGCAGCTCTCTGCAGAGAGTTCTTGGCCACCACAGTCCTATGTTGTCAGTGCTGCTGGCCATCCTGGAATTTGAATTTTTATGTTGCTAGGTTTTTAATCTTTCTTTTTCTTCTTCTTTCTTCTAAGTACAGGACCTACAGGGTCTCACTACACAGATCAGACTCATAGTGATTCTCCTGTTTTCAGCCTCCCAAGTGCTGGGATTACAGGCATGCCACGTCCCCCAGCACAGCATGCTGGAGATTGAACCCTGGTCCCTGCCTCTGCCTAAGCAGGTGTCCACTGAGCTATCTGACCGGTTCAAGTTTTTAATCTTTTTTAATTAATTAATTAATTTTGTAATGATCCTCCTATCTCAGCTGCCCTAGTGCTGAGATCACAGACATGTGCAACTACACCTGGTTTTGGTGGCTGGCATGATGTGTAGTACTAGGGGTTGAACCCAGGTCCTTGTGCTTGCCAGGCGGGCACTTAGCCTGCCAAGCTATCTCCCCAGCCATGTTGCTAGGTTTTAAGGCACTTAGTGAAGAGTGATGAGGGGAAAAAGATGGGACAGTAGTTAGGCCCAGGAGGTGAAAATCGTCCCTTGCCATCTATCTGTTAATGATAGAGGTTTTTCAGGTAGGGAAGAGTACTATATCTACACTTTAGAAACAGACTGTGCAATGTGTTCCCAGGGTCCTGTCCTTGGCCTCTGCGTGGCCCCACACTGTTGTGTGCCCAGTGCTGATGGTGAGCAAGCTCGGTTAGAGTGTTGGGAGTTGCAGAGGATGCCCATACAGCAATAGGGAAGGGAGACCCATCACTATTCTCATCTCATTTTCAACCACACAGGGCAGGGAGGAAAAGAGTCTGTTTATGTCCACTGCTGCAAAGTCCCTGGGATGTGGGAAAGCACCCTCTGTCCACTGCCCCTTTAGGTGTTAGGCATCAAAACTACTGTGTGCTTCCCATCTGTTAACTTTTTGTTCCTGTTTGAGTTACTTCTATTCTTCTTAGTGTTTTATACTTACTTATTATGCCAATTTAATGCTCAGTGCATCTATTCTAATAATTCTGGGGGTGTCTTAGTCTGCTTGGGTTACTATGATAAAATATATTAGACTGAGTGATTTATAAATGTGAGAACTACAGCTCTAGAAGCTGGGAAGACCTAGGTCAAGGGAGACTTGGTGTCTGGTGAGAGCTCACTTCCTAAACATAGGCAGCATCTTCTCACTGTGTCTGTATGTGGTGGTGGGCGGGGGTGAGGGAGCCTCAGGTCTGTATTGTGAAGGCATTAGTCCCATTCATGAGGGGCCTCACCCTTAGGACCCAATCACCCCTAAAGGCCCCTCCTAATACCATTACCTTAGGGTTTAGAATTTCACCTACAGGTTTGAAGTAAACAAATATTCACTTGAGGACAGAGGGTGTATGCAGTTTGTGGTGTATCACTACGGTGGTGGTGGTGCTCCCTGAGGGTCATGTTTTCCTGGACATGTCAGCTCTCCTGTCTGACAGTGTGTGTCAGCAAGAGCCCAATAATCAGTCCCTAACGGGCATCCCTAATAGGTGTCCCTGGTGACTTTAAGGGATGGAGTAAGCCCCACAGTAGAAGAGTCCCAGGATCCTCAGAGGCACTGTGGACATTAGCAGTGTCCCCCTCACCAACAGCCCTGCTCAGATCTGTCTCTGGCCACCCTGGGAGGAGGCCGGTCCTCAAGCTGTAAGGCTCTAGTTCCGAGGGGTTTCCACCACCCCCTCATTTTCATCAGCAGCTCAGTCCGGCAGGGTTAGGCACTGGCATTCCTGAGACACAGGTGTCGCCACTGAGTTCTGTATCAGGGCTGAGGATCACCTTCTCTCTCCCTCTTAGCTGCAGGTGGCCACCACACCCTGCCAAGGGTGCCTGTGCTCACTGCCAGGGAGATTTAATTTGTTGAGCAACATTCTTTCTAGGCAGAGGGGAGGACATCACAAGCCAAACTGGAGACTCGCACAGCCTTCTCCAGGCCAGTGCCTGCGCACCACCCCCACCCAAAGGTCAGCCCCGAGTGCCCCCGCACCTGCTGGTGCGCAGCCCCGTCCTCGCTTGTGCTTTCTCACTGGGGCTTGTTTCACCTCTGGGTGTGGGCCTACTTCCCTTTCACATCTGCAGCTTCTCCAGAGCTGCCCTGGGGGAACGTTAATGTTCTTGTCACCAGTGCCAGCTTTCTTCCCCACAAACTGCAGCTCCCAGCTTCTTAATTTGATATATTAAATGAAAAACAGAAAACTTCTTTTTGAATCCACCCTGGGGGTTGGTAATGAGATAATCTTTCACCAAGCCAAGAATATATAATTGGCTCTTTAATTTTCATAGGAAATCCACAATTTTGCTGCCCATGTCATGGCCAGCCAGGCTTGATGCCTTCCTTTCAATCTGTAACCCAGAATACCTGCAGCCAGGTGATCCACCCCTTGTTGTTCTACTTTTACTCCATCCCATAGTGAACAAATGGGCACATGAATGGGGAAATGAGTTTCCAGGAAAAGTCCAAGGGCTGAACCTGCTTCCTGTCTTCCTACATGGTTCTCTGAGGTGAAAGTGACAACCTTTCCAACATCAGAGTCTGGGGGAACTGGGCTTTGAAAGGGAAGATGCGGATTTTTTTCTTTCTTGCTTTCTTGCTCTCTTTCTTCTTTAAGGCAGGGTCTACAGGGTCTCTGTAGTACAAAAACATTGTGGATAATATTTTAAAGAAAATCTGCTTTTGTATTGGGACTGTCCTTTTAAAATGAATTCATATCCTAATTATAAAAGGAACAAAAGTCACAGAAATTAAGGCTGTGTATCGGGTGCTGTTTTCTCGGTTACGTATCTCTCGTTGCTGGGACAACATAGCCAACATCCAAAATGAAAGAAGGAAAGGTTTATTTAGCTCACACTTTATGAAGGTTTCAGCCCATAAGCAGCTGCCTTCAAGGCAGAGTGGCACATGGCAGAGGGCAGCAGTTCATGGTGGTGGAAAACAGCGGACCAGCAAGAGCAAAAAGGGAGAAGCATCTGCAGAGAGCAAGCCTCTCTCTCCCTCCAAGATGCTTCATTCAGGCTATCTGTCCTACGGTGGGTGTAGCACTAACACCCATAGTCCCCTCACAGGAACATGAATTAATCACAAACTCTAAAAGCCACCCCATGAGTGCATGAGGCTTTGGAGGGATATCTAGAAACAAGCCATAGCAGCTCCCATAGATGCTTTGTTGGCATTGCTAATCATCATCAATAACCCCGCTGTTATGGTTTGTGTCTAGTTGTCCCCCCAAAGCCTCATGCAGTTATGGGGCAGACTTCTAGACTTTGTGATTAATTTATGATCCAGTGCTGGGATTATACATGTGCTATTGGGATTATGGGTATAAATGCTGCTGGGATTATAGGTGTGAGTGTTACACCCAGCCTGGGGCAGATAGATTGAATGCAACATAAGGGAGATGGGCTTGCTCTCTACAGCCATTGTTGGTGTTACTCCTTCCTTTTTTCTCTTGCTATTTTGCTGCCTTCTGCTTCCATGAACTGCTGCTCCCTGCCATGTGTGAGTCTGCCTCGGAGCCAGCTGAGGATGGACTGAAAGCTTCTTTAACTGTGAGCTAGATAAACCTTTCCTTCCTTCATTTTGAGTGTTGGCTATTTGTCCCAGCAATGAGAGAACAGTAACAGACAGAGAAGTGGGGCTATTGCTGTAGCTAAACCTGACCATGTGGATTACAAGTTTTTGGGAATAGCTTATGGGAAGAGATAGGAAAGGTTTGGAGATGTCACCTATAAGAGAAGCACTGGAACAGCTTCAGCTGTTCTGTAGGGAAGATTCTGGTCAGAGCTCAAACCAGAAGGCTGATGATAGAAATCTTTCCTGTAAAAACCAGGCTTGTGGGGGCGGGGTGTGGTTTCTTCTGGGAAGAAGAACTGCACTGGTTGTTGGAGTTTGGATGATTTGTGTTATGACTTGGCAGAAAGTTTGTCTGTATTTTGCTCATATCCAGAGACTTTGCCTGAGACTGAGATTAAGCATGGCTGATGATTAGTCTGGTGAAAGAAATCTCAAAGCAGTCTAATATTGAGGCAGTAGCATGGCTAATGTTGGGGGCTTTTAGTCAGATTTATGTTGAGAATGAAGAGCAAAGAGCCCAGCAGGATGATTTAAAATGTTGTGAGTTGGAAATGGCAAGTCTCCACCTTTTGCAGCCTCAGAATTGCAAGAGTAAAGGATTTTGCCTTGAGGGGAAAGCCTCATATTCCCATGTTTAAGAATGACAGCAGCAGTCACACCAGGTTCCAGAATGGTGCCAGCATAGAGAATTTATTCCTCAGAATCAGGGTCAGATTGTTCAGCAATCCAAGCACTTGGCTACAGCCAAGAAAGCAGAAAACCTGGCTACAGCTCCAGCTGGCAGCAGACCTTAGCATCATCTATGTGGCATTGATTTTAGGGACTTGCAGAATGCAGGAGCTCTGAGGTTCAGAAGGCTTTCACCAAGATTTCAGAGAGACTGGGAGGCCAGGCAGTGTGCCCTTGAGAGGGCACTGTGTAAAGCTGTGAGTGAGAAGCCTGTTCAGTGGAAACTCCAGGAGATTGGAAAATCCAGGAAAATGGATTGTCTAAGGCAAGATGCAAGAAAGGAGCAAAGCAGGCCTAAGAGAGAAGCCATGGGAGTTACCACCATGAGTGCCATAGGGTTGGAGCCACGTGAAGCTCACAATTTGCCACAGATTGCTTTGAATATTCCACATGTAACTATAAGATTTAATGTTTGCCTTGTTGGATTTTGGGCTTGCTTTGGTTCCAATATTTTTTATTCCCCTGTTATGTGTATCTTTTGGAATGGTAATGTTTATCTTGTTCCATTGAATGTTGGAGTTGTTTAAGTTTTTGTTTGTACATGAGTTCATAGCTAAGAGTTTGTCTTAGGTCTTGGAGGAGATTGGGACTTGTACTTTTCAGCAATGTTGAAACTGTTAGAACTTTGGCAACTCTTAGAGATGGACTAAAATTCCTATTGTACAAAGGAATGTGCAAGAGTCTTTGGGGGCCCAGGGGTGGGATGTTATGGTATCTAGTTGACCTCCAAAACCTCATAGAATCATAGGGTACACTTTTAGACTTTGTGATTAATTCATGATTCAGTGTTGGGGTTATGGGTATGAGTGCTGCTGGGGTTATGGGTGTAAGCAATACATCTGGCCTGGGACACATATAATGTAATTCATAATGTTACATTATGAATGTAACATAAGGAAGATCGACTTCCTCTCTGTAGCTATTGTTGCTGTTATTCTTCCCTTTTGCTCTTGTTGTTTTGCTGCCTTTTTCCACCATGAACTGCTGCCCCCTACCTGTGCCAGTCTGCCTGGGAGCCAGCTTCTTATGTGCTGAAACCTCCAGTAACTGTGAGCTAAGCAAACCTTTCCTTCTTTCATTTTGGGTGTTGGGTATTTTGCCACAGCAATGAGAGAAGAGTAACTGAGGCACATGCATAAAGGAATTATTTAACCTACTTTATAGATTAAGAGACTGACTCAAAAGTTTGGAAACCTTGACCAAAATCATACTGTTAGTCATTAAACAAGTTTACATTATTAATGAAATCCTTCTTTCTTTTATTCCTGGTGCTGCATGTTCTAGGAAAGTGCTCTACCACTGAGCTACACCCCGAACTCTAAAATGAGAATTTATGTCACTGTATCATACTTAATCCATCAACTGTTGTAGACTGTGTTGATAAGTGACACATTTGTTAGCTTAGTGGGCTCACCTCTATAAGCAGTAGTAAGATTTGGGGGCTGTGTGTGCACATATGTGTGTATACATATAAGATAAATTTGGAGCGTCTTATTACTATCTCATGGTTTATGGTCCTGTTACATAATATTTCCTTAATCTATTTTACCTGCAATCTTAATAAGCCTATAGGCCCCAGACTCTACCGCTTGCCAATTCTCACTTTCTCTACCTGCCTTATTTAGTATTAATATCAGTAGTAAGTTTAGTCTTGTAGCTTCCAGCACAGGGTGTCTGGTGTCGAGGTGGCATTAATGAGTTAAGAACAGATTTATAAATATGGGATTTATAAATATGGGAGTTTTTTATTAGGCTAAAAGCTATTTGGTTTTAAATTTTTGGTAACCCCGTGTTTAACCATTCCAAAACCTAATTATCTTTTTCAACCCAAATAAGCCATTTCCTTCTTACATCCAAGAGCCTTCAAGCTTTGAAGATGAAAGGATGGGCTGTTACACAGGCAGAACTTTCCATGACATGTTGCTGGGGCAGGAAATGGATTTGCAACCCTTGAGCAGTCCTTGGAGCTTTGTTCTAGAGAGTGGCATTTGATTCCCAAGCAGTGACCCCTGCCCCCCTGACTGCTCCCTAGTTCCCAGTCACAAGGGCCCTACCTTCCCCATCTGGTCAGGTCAAGTGGACACTGACCCTGAGTCCCAAGACTACGCTCAGCCTCCATGACAGCTCAAAGGCCAAGGGCAGTGTCTGCTTGGAAAATGGGGAGTTCATAATTGTCAGTAACAACCCTGAAAAAAAAAATTAAAGACATCCTGTAGAAAAACTTGAATACAAAATTTAATATATTAATGTTTTATCTTCTCAGTGGGACCCAGAAGTAACAATCCACACATTTGTCACACACAATGGAGCCTTAAGGGAGGTTAACACAGAGCATTAAACAACACTTATTCAAGAATTATATTTCACAATAGCAAGTAAAAGGAAAATACATTAGCAGACAAAGGATGCTATTCTTCCTTCCCATTTTTTCATGCTTAAACTGTTATTAGTTACAAGAGAGGGAAAAAGACAAAGTTAAAAGCTCTTAAAATTTCCAGTATAATAGAATTGTTTCTTGTGAAACATTGTTTTGATTCTGATTGCTCCCAAGTAGGTTCAGAGCGCGGCCTTCGTGCAGGAAGCACAGTGCATTCTACCGCTACTGCTTAGCTAGCAAAGAGGAGGCTAGAAACTGTCCTGAACCGTGTGAAATCATAGTATTGCGTTAGACAACAGGTTGGACATTAGACAACAGTACTGAACACAAGCATCAATCTGTCAGCTCATAGTCGCTACTTTTTTTTTTTTTAAAGCACTCAGGCTGGTCCCTGCCACTTTGGCATAAGGGGGCCCATGAAGAAAGCAGCTGGCACCTGTGAAGCAGAATTGAAGGTAGCACAGATGTTGTGCTGTCTTCAAGCAGAGCCCTGCTAGGAGGACTCCTGGGGTGAATGAACTTAGCCTCTCTTTAGTGACTTGTGCAGTGGCCAAAGGACTTGCAAATTCAGAGAGTGTCTACCAAGTACTCAGGGTGGCCAAAGCCTGTGTCGGGCACCTTAGGGTGTTCTAAAAGGGGCGCAAAGCCAATTCCACTCCTTCAGTATTTATAAGGGACTGCAGTAGCACAAAGTACATGATAACCTATGTTAAGTAGCTTGCATTCAGGTGAGCTCCATGAAGACTGGCCTATCAGTAAAGGAGAGGTTCCTAAAGTCAGACTCTCCGCTCCTGTCCCAGCTCCCTGCCCACCTCCTAGCTAAACATGGTACTCCACTTAGGATCTAGTTCGAATGTGTCTTCTGGTGAATGATCCTCCTGTGTTGAAATTGAATTCTCTGCATGTATAAAAAGGGTAAAAACAATCTAAGTGTGGTGTTTGGAGATCAGGACGTGATTAGGGCCAAGTTGTGGGGTCTTCACTCTGATGACCTCATTGGACCCTTCTTAGGTGAAAGGCCTGCACACATGCACTGTCTCCCTGCCTTTTGCCATGTGAAGCCAAGTCAGGCAAGGACTCCACTAGCAAGAGAGTCATTTCCAGATGTGCCCTTGGGTCAGAATCATGGGCCAAGGTAAATCTCTTATCTTTATAACTTACCCAGCCTGTGGTCTGGTGTATTAAGCAGTAGAAAATGAACTAACAGCAAGTTGGTGCTGGAGAGAAAGTCGGGCTGTTGAGAAGAATAAATACCTGAAAATGTGGAAGCAGCTTTGGAACTAGGTGACCGGCAGAGCCGTAGTGTGAGGGGACAGGCAGAGAATGCTGAGAATGCTGTAAATGGAGCATTTATCATAGGTGATTCTGCTGATGTTATTAGGTAGCTCCATCTAAAAGTAGCTCACCAAATAAATGTGCCTGGGCTCTAGGTTGCTTGACTGTCCTTCTGGAGTTAGATTTTACATTCTTCTCATCTTGAGCGTAGAATTGAGTGAAATCAGCAGAAAGCAGTGGCAAAATTTATTTGAAAAAATAAAAAAGTGAGAGAGAAGATGGCCCTGTAGTGTGAGCTTGCACTGGGGAAAAGAGGAAAAAGCAGAATAAAGGAACATACTGGCAGGCTATTGTGAGGAAAGTCAAGGCTGCAAGCTCTTCTTGGTGTCTGTGACTTTTCATAGTGTCCAAATCTCAGGGAAATCCACAAGAACTCCTGTATACAGATCCTGAGAAGCAGTGGCGATCACAAGCTTCAGGCTGGCGTCAGTGTAGGCCATCCTATTGAAAATCTGCACGAGTTCTCTGGAGAAGGCCACGCGGAGGGCTTGGCGGCTGCTCTGCATGTGTGCCAGATCTTATAATTAGCAGGGCACGTCTACTTCCCCATCTGGCTTTGCAACTCCCTAATTATGTTAGTGAGACCTCAGCAGGAAAAAAAGCAAACAAACAAAAACTAAGGAAGATCTAGAACAACTGAGAAAGTGCACAACTGGTCCTGAATGGAATGCTGATGCAAAGGAGGAATGTTCTACTGCAAACCGAAGGAAATCACACTTTTGCAAAGAACAGGGCTGAACTGAGTCCATGCCTTAGAGACGTATCAAAAGTCGAATTTAAAAGTAATAAACTGAGATTTCTGGTGGGAGGAATATCTAATCAATAAAACATTCAGGTCACTGCTTGGTTACTTTTAACTGCAGTAGGATCTGGAAACAAGTAATGTAATTAAAAAGCAAGCAGTGTGGGAAGATTCAAAAACTTCCTGTTCAGTGCAGGAAAAGTGAAGAGAAATCATAGAGGGGTGTGGCCTCAGAATCCCTAACCCCAACCCTAACCCTAACCCTAACCCAATGCGCAGCGTTAGACTTCTTTGAGGATCTGGAAACAAGTAATGTAATTAAAAAGGAAGCAGTGTGGGAAGATTCAAAAACTTCCTGTTCTGTGCAGGAAAAGTGAAGAGAAATCATGGAGGAGTGTGGCCTCAGAATCCCTGCGCACTGGGACAATGAGAGAGGAAGAGATCCAGAGGGCTTCTCAGAGATCTCTGAGATTTCCCTCCTCAGCTTGGGTTCAGAGGCCTGGAAGGACAGAACTGTTTCAAGGAACCGCCCCAGGGTGCTCTCCACTAGCTCACTGCCCCTGGCCACCCCAGCTTCATTTCCCTGCTTCCCAGCAAGGTGCTCTGCAGCTGCAGCCGTGGTGCAAGAAGATCCAGGTGCAAATCACACCAGTTGCAGTCCTGGGTGTCTGTGCAGCATTGGCATGAAGAATGCAAGTTAGGGGATCACAGATTTCCTTTGTTCACAGTTTCCAAAGGAAATCCTCGTGGGCTTGTTCTAGGCAGCTGAGTCAGAAATATTATGGGCAGCCAGATAGGGCTAGGCCCTAATTAAGCAGTGTGTGGGAGAGATAGGCACTTCTGCTATGGGCCAGACCTCAAGACAAAAGATGGAACACGCACCCACGTCCCTAAAGATAAACATCAAGGATTGATATTCTAAACAGATTTCTGTCACCCTGAGCAAGATAAGAGGAGCCCCTAATTCAACTCCCCCTACAGGAAAAGCCCCTGTTCTGCGATCACGCCTGCTCCCTATGTGACCTGCTTCCACGTTTGATCCTGATTTAATCAATTTTACCTGAACAGCTATACTAGTAATCCTATTGGTTGACCATAGTTCTGTCCCACCTCATGACCACCTAACAATACCCCATGTTTCCCACCATGGACCCACCTCATGTCACGGATTTGCAAAAGGCAGGTTCCTTGGCAACCCCCTCAGGACCCCTTCTGTTTCTCAGACAGAAGCTCTCTCTCTCCTAGTAAATACATTCTGCTTTTAACCTCCTCTGTTCCTAAAGTTCATTCTTCACTTTTAGAGAACACATGAACATCTGGCAGGTTGGGAGTTTCTTTCCCCTGTATCAGTCTGGGCATGGTGGTGTACTCTTGTAATTCTAGCACTTAGGAGGCTGAGGCAGAACAATTATCTCAAGTTGAGGCCAGCCTGAGAGATCTTGTATCCAAAAAAAAAAAAGGAGCCCTCATAGGTCGGGCTGAAGCCTGTAGCAGTCAAAGCCTCTGCACAAAGCTCTGACAAGTGCAGCACTGGGCATGGGGCAGCAAAGAGGAATGGAGGGCCCCCAAGGTAAAGGTGTGAGCAACGCACAAAGCCTGCAGGGAAGGCTGAAGGCAGCAGGCAAAGCAGCCCTGCAGGACAGCCATCTGGTCTGGAAGCACAGAGCCTTGGGCCAGGCTGCCAGAGGCATTGTGGACTCTTCTCCCCGCCGCAGTGTTCATAGGATGCTGTACTTGGAGCTTTAGCATTTCCTTTGCTGCAGTTATTTGCATCAGCCATGGGTAAGACACAAGCAAGTTACTTAATGTTACCTTCCGCCACTGGCTGAGATGTAGTGTCTGGACCACTGGGCTCCTTCCCTCCATCTAACCTCTCAGCATGGGTCCACCTGATTCATCTGGGTCACACACACCCACTTCTTCACAGATCAGAACACTTAATGCATCCCAGCTGAGTACAGGGAAGACACTGAGCTCATTGGCACAACTTTCCAGACCCTCCTGATGGACTTCGTCTCCCAACCACCCCTTTCCTTATTATGGTTCAGCACACTTTGCTGGCTCTCTCCACAAGCCTTCTCCAGCTTCTCCTGCAGGGCATGCTCTTTCTCCTTTCCAGCACCTTTCCTTGAGCTCCTTGGCCACCTTGGGCACAGCCTTGAATCCTGGAACGTGGACTGATGGCCTCATTTTCTTGATAGAAGATTTCCTGAAAGTGGCATTGGTCCCCAACCCCATTTCTCCTCACTGGAATCAGAGCTTTATTCGCTGACCCTGGGTTCTCCAACACCAACATGTGGCCTTATGGGCCCCTGCTGGGGAGACTCAAGGGGACAGGTGTTCACAGAGAGCCATGAGCTACTCTGTAAGCACCCCTGAAATGGAATGGCTCTTTTTATTTCCTATCTTGAGGAAAGTTTCTTGTTACTAACACTGTCTCTTCAGAGGAAGAGTACTCATGGGGACTGAGAAATGGTCACAATTAGCTCTAGAAAGAGTGGAAAGCCAGGAGTGCCTCTCTTTATTCTCAGCTCATTTATTCTATACATGTTGAGGTGCCGCTGATAATAAGAGCCTCAGTGGAGCCAGTGGAGTCACAGTTCCTATCATCCAGGACCGGAAAGAGGCAGATGGACAACCAACCTCCCTTCCAGCTGGAAGCATGGCAGGTGTGTGGGCACCAGGTGCAGGTGCCCTAGGGAGCACACCAAACTCAGGGCAGGTCCAGGAACATTCCTTAGGAGGGGCTGGAACGGCTGAGGAGAGGCTACATTAGGCTGGAAAGATAGGAATTAGTTAAGGGGAGAGGAAATGGAGAAGCCATGCGATGCAGGAGAAAGAGCGGCTGTGAAGGGCAGGAGGTAAGAGGAGAGGTGTGCTGTGTCCGTGGGATTAGAACTGATCTTGTGGGTTTACAGACCTGCCTGAGAGTGAATTGGCAAGCCAAGATCTTAATGAAGGGCCTTTCACACCCCGCTGAGGAATTTAAACTCTGTCCTCAGAGTACTTCTTCAGGCGGCCCCTGAGAGAGAATTCACTGGGGCACTGGGAAGAGTTCCTGACTCAAGTTTTTGGATGAATAACTGAAGAATTGACACTAATTCTTTAAATGTTTGGTAGATTTCATCAGTTAAGCCATTTAGTCATGGCCCCTGATTTTGTAGGAAGTTTTGTAAATTATATTTTTGCTTATTATAGGTTTTCTTTTTCTCTTTCTGTTTGAATCAGTTTCAGTAGTTTGTATTTCTAAAAGTTTGTTTCTTTCTTCTAGGTTATCTAATTTGTTGACATATAATTGTTATTGTATTTCCTTAAATTCTTTTTATCTCTAGAACATCAGCACTAATAGCCTGCTTTCGCACCTGCTTTTATTCTATTCTTTTTATGCATATGGTACAGGGTCTCCTACGCAGCTCAGACTCCTAGTGATCTTTCTGTTTTCAGCCTCCCCAGTGCTGGGGTGACAGGCATGCACCACCATGCCCCGTCTCGGTGGCTGGCTCAGCGCACTATCTCACTGGCCCTCTACACCTCCCTTTAGTAACTGTGACTTTTTTCTTCTATCTTTGTTTTATCTGTTTTTTTGAGACAGGGTCTCACTATGCAGTTCAGGCTGCCCTTGAGCTCACTTTTGTTGGCTGGTCTCAGACTCACACCAATCCTCCTTCCTCAGCCTCCCAAGTGCTGGGATTATAGGCATGCACTACCACGCCTGGCTTTTTTCTTCTATCTTGATTAGTCCAGTGAAATATTTTGGAAATTTTGTTGATCTTTTGGTTTTATTTATATTGGCTTTCCTAATTTTTCTCTATCATTTTTCCTATTCATCTCATTTATTTTCTGCATATTTCTCTCTTATGGTGGATTGGGGATTCAGTTTGCTCTTTTTCTTTCTACTGTAACATAGAATGTTAGGTTATTGATCTGAGATCTTTCTTTTTTAAAAATATGCATTTAAACTACATATTTTCTATAAGTTCTGCTCTAGCTGTATCTCTTAAGTTTTGGTATTGTATCGCTTCTCGGCCTTTTGGCTAAGATCAAGTGAAGTTTTGGTATTGTGCTTTCATTTCCAGATATATATATATATATATATATATATATATATATAATCTTCAAGCTCATACATATATCCAAGTATATATATATATACATATATACACATATATATATATATATATATACACACACACACACACACACACAATTATGGAGGCCAAGAAAAGTGCACAATAGGCTATCTATAAGTTAGAGAACATAATTTAGTCTGAACCTGAGTGTTAGAAAACTAAGGTGGCCAGTGATGGACCTACCAGTCAAATGCTAGGATTAAGGTTAAGAAACTGGTGGACAACAGGTTGGGGTTGTGTGGGACACTGATAAACATTCTGGGGTCTAAGTTTCTAAGACCCTAAAGTTCTGATGTCCATGACCAGGAGAAGACGGATATCCCAGCACCAGAAGAGGGAGTATATTGCCTTTTTCTTATCTTTTTATTCTAATTGTGATATAGGAAAAAGAGACTCCCAACCTGCTAGATAGCTGGTATGAGTTTGTGTTCTTTAAAATCAAAGAATGAATTCCAGGAACAATGGAAGTTAAGAGCAGAATCTCTTTATTGGAGAAAGAAAGTTTCTGTCTAAGAGGGAGAAAGAAAGGGTCCTAAGAGACTAGCTGAGGACTCTGCCTTGTCAAGGGATTTTTATGGAGTAAAATTTTGAGGTGAGATGGGTCCAAGGTGAGGAAAAAATGGGAAATAACAAGGTGGCCATGAGGCGGGGCAAAACTAGGGTCAACCAGTAAGACTACATGCTTAGGTAATATTGGTTAAATGGGGAAGCAAGTCACATAGCAAGTGGTCATGAAGCAGAACAGGGGCTTTTCCTGCAGAGGGTGGGTTATTGGCTCTTCCTGGCTTTCTCAAGGTGAAGGATACCTATTTAAAATATCAATCACTGCTGTGGGTCTTGTTATGGTTTGTGTCTAGTTGTCCCTCCAAAACCTCATGCAGTCGTGGGGCGGACTTCTAGAGTTTGTGATTAACTCGTGATCCAAACTACATATTTTCTATAAGTTCTGCTTATGGATGTGAGCGCTGCTGGGACTATGGGTATAAGTGCTACACCTGGCCTGGGGCAGATAGGCCGAAAGCAGCATAAGGGAGACGGACTTGCTCTCTGAAGCCACTGTTGCTGTTACTCCTCCCTTTTGCTCTTGCTGTTTCACTGTATCCTGCCACCAAGAACTGCTGCCCCCTGCCATGTGCCAGTCTTCCTTGGAGCCAGCTGAGTATGGACTGAAATCACCTTTAACTATGAGCTAAATAAACCTTTCCTTCCTTCATGTTGAGTGTCACGTGTTTGTTCCAGCAATGAGAGAAGACTAACCAAGACAGATCCCTAGGGAAATTATGTGTGTGCATTTGGCTCATCCTTTATCTTGGGGTCTGGCCCTCAACGGATGTCTGTGTCTCTCCCACAGTTGAAGTGTATCCCATCTTCTGCACTGGCTTCTGCCTATTCTTGTCTGACTGCCTACAATATTACTGTCTAATTTAGCTGTCTATAACCTTTGGACTATTGATACATCAGGTGATGTCCTCACTAGACCAGGTGATTCTCATCTGGGTTGGTGAGGGAGGATCTTTATTCAATCCACTGATTCAAATGGTCATCTCAGAAACAGCCTCACGGGTGCTCCAGCTATCTGCACACCCTTGAACCAAGTCACGGTGATACTTCCCACATATGCTTTTAGGATTCTGTCATATCTTTTAAAGTTTGCTTACCATGTGTCTAAGTATGGATCTGTTTTATGTTTACACTGCTAGAGCTTACTGATGTGCTTGAATATAGAGATTATTTATTTTTATCAAACAGGAAAGTTTAATGTCTTTTTCCATCTTCTCTCATTTCGAGGTGCTCATCACATAGACATTGATATGCCTGAGTGTGCCCCACAGTTCTCAGAGGATTTGTTCATTTTTCTTCCTATTGATTTCTTTCTGTTCCTCTGACTGGATGATCTTAATTTATGCAACTTTAAGTTCATTAATTCTTTTTCCTGCCTATTTAAATCTGTAAAGTTCATCTAGTAAAAATTTCATTTTAGTTATTATACTTTTCAATTGTATAATCTCTATTTGGTTCTCCTTTTGTTCAGTTTTTACCTATTAATATTGTTATTTTCTGTCGTGGGGCTCAAGCAGGCCTTGTACATGCCAAGGAAGTACTTTGCCACTGAGCTACATCCCCAGCTCTTTACTGATATTCTTTATTTGGTGAAATGTTATTCTCCCTCTCTCTTTTTAAAAACATATTTAGTACAGGGCTTTCAGGATCTCACTGCACAGATTAGATTCATAGTGATTCTCTTGTTTTCAGTCTCCCAAGTGCTAGGATTACAGGCACACGCCACCATGCCCAGTCTCAGTTGCTGTCTCAGTGTACCCCAGGGGCAGGGTTGTCATGGCATGCCTGGGGTTGAATCCGGCCACTGCCTAAGCAGGCACTTTAGTCCACTGAGCTATCTGACCGGCCCTGAAACACTATTCTTATACTTTATTATTATTTTTTTTAGAGATGATTTCTTTCACTACTTTAATATACTTAAAACAACTGATATAAAATCTTTGTCCAGTAAGTCCAGTGCCTGACTTCTTTGGGGACAATTTTTATTCACCTTTGTTCCCATTTATTTTATTTTGTTTTTCTGCTGAGTAGCCAAGATGTTCTTTTTTTCTTTACATGCCTCATGATTTTTCATGGAAACCTGGACATTTTAAATAATACACTGTGGTACCTCTGAAAGTCGGTACTGCTCTGCTACAGGATTTGTTGCTTTTGCTGCTATTATTGTTTTGTGACCTTCCTGAACTAGCTTTATAAAGTCTCTCTTCTTTGTTATATTTAGCCATTGAACTGCCTGCACTATTAGCTCAGTAACCAGTTAATGAATGGACAGATTTCTTTGCTTGTCTATAACCCATAAATCTTCCAGTCTCTGCCACGGGGCTTTCAGTGTGCATCGGAGCACTCCTTCAGCTTGACAGCTCTGTCTTAGCGGTTTCACTTCTTGCCTGTGTGGAGCCCAAGGGTCAGCAGGAGGTGAAACCTTGGGGCTTTTCAAGGCTTTTCTGTCCCTGTACATAGCTCAGGGTAGAAGCATAAGCACGTGGGCTTTAGATGTCCAGGAGTATGTACTATGGAGTTTTCTTTTCCTACATTTTACTTGAAACTTTCGGGGTAACTAATTGCTTGCTTCAACTGTTATCCATGTCTTCAAGTGACCAGCAAGAAAAACAATTATCTCTAAGTTTATCAAAAAACATCCCTGGATATAACAGGCTTTTTGCCCTGAATGAACTCTAGGTCAGCTTAAACAAAGACAGGCTGCAAATGAGGTCTACAGGGAGCTTCAGGAAAGGTCAGTGGATGACAATTCTCTGGCCAGGAGGCTTTCAAAGTGTCCCAGCCTCATTTTACTCCCTGTCAGCCTTCCAGGCTTCTGCCTTTCACCTTGGTTGCCAGTTTTCAGGACAAACTCAGAGCTGGGGATAGGGAATAAGGTTAAGGTTAGTTAAGATACTGTAAAGCTCATGGTGTATACAAAGACAAAACTATTTTTGCTGAGTTTGGCTAATTTTCGAAGTTTCATAAGAATTGTTTTTAAGTTTATTCTCGGCGGTGGGTGGGTAGCTCAATGGTTTAAGCACCTGCGCAGGCAATCACAGTCAGGCACTAGGGAACGGTGGTTCAGTCCTCACGCGCACCCTGAAGGCAGCCTGAGCAAGCCAAAAAAAGTTTATTTTCCTTGCCAGCTTTCTTGTTGCTTTTTTAAGAAGAAATAATTTGTGTGGGGAATTATCAGTTATTAATTGATTTATCGATAAACTAATCAAACTGTCTATTATTCATCATATTTGTGCTTTGGAGCTCACTGTAAACCTACCATATAGAAGACACTGAGGTTTGGGGAAGACTGAAATTGGGGGATGGGCTGAGAGTTTGTGGTCAACACACCACAGATGACAGACGTCCCCTGAGTCAGGCAGTGGGGGTAATGCTAAGGATATCTCACACGTGTGGAATGACTAACTTCTGCTGGGCCCTGCACTCAGCTCTTTTTATACTCTTTTGTACATTTCATTCCTATTTTAAGATAACAGAACTACATTTAGAGTTCACTGTCTGGTCCAAGGCCGTACAGCTAAATGGAGTTAGAGCCGGCTTTTGTATCCTTACTAATACGACTTTAACATCCATGTTTATAACCACCAGCCTACATATCTGGAAAACATAATGACCAAAATAAAGCAAACTCTCCATCCAACAAACATTTGCTGGTGATTAGCTATTTGCCAGGTATAATTCCAAGAAGAAGAGACACAATAGTGAACAAGGTAGGAAAAGCAATCTTATTCTTATGGAGCTGACATTGAGTAGTTGGTTAGGAAAGACAATGAAGACCTATGAACAAACTATAGCTTATGCTGGGAAGTGGTATGTGTTCAAATACACTAAGGAGAGGGAAAAGACATCTGATGAATGGATGGGTGGGAGGGGTCAGGAAAGGTGCCCAGGAAGAGTGACACTTGAGCGAGAACCTGAAGCTGAGGGAGAAATCATATGTGTATCCTGGTGAATAGTGTTGCAGACAAAGGCAGCAGCAAGTGCAAAGGCCCTGAGGCAGGAAGAGCCAGAGGCTGACAGGTGAGTCAGAGAGGGGCAGAACCCATACCATGTGTGCCTTGCTGAAAGGAGTTTGGTTTTAAGGTCTCATAGGAATAAAAGGAGTGCTCAGACTTCTGTGCTGAGAAGAGGAAGAGAGTCCAGCATGTGGGAGGGCAGGTAGGAAAACTTGTTGGAGCCAAGGAAAGAGGAGATGGTAGCAGTGAAGGAGGGGATGACTGATGAGCTTTTGTGCATAATTTGAAGGTTTAGGTGACAGGATTCCCTGCCAGTCTGGAGGCAGAGAGTGAGGAAAGAAAGCTGCCAATGGTGACTGCTTGTGTGGATGTGAGCGGCAGGAGGGAAGAGGCTGCCCTTGCTGGGGTGGCAGGAGGAGGAAGGGGAGAGGGTCAGGTGTGAGAGCAGGCAGTAGGCCTGGGAGGGTTTGAATTCAAGACCCTTGTGGCACTTTGCAGTGGGCGAAAGAATTCTGCTGTTCAGAGGAGGCAGGGGTGGGTGGACAGTATTCGGCTTGAGTTGCAAGCATGGATGAGTGAGTAGGTGGACGAGAGGTTCCAGAAAAGGTTGTTTGTAGTCTAGTGGTGAAGGAGGAAGGGGAGAAGTCACAAACAGAAAAAAGTACAGACCTTAGTGCCTCCCTGGCTTTGTCTCTCACCTGCCTCTCTACCCAGATATCTCTAAAGCGGCCATGTTCACCCTGATGACTTTCATAAAGTGAGACTTCAAGGAGGTATCCAGCAGAGGGCGCTGCCAAGCGTCGGTGGTGCGGAAGCTCTGCAAAGGCTTTGGAGCGGGAATGGTGGAGCTGGTGCTCATTCCTATGCTCTGTCTCTAAAAAAACCAGAGAACTCTGACATTGATTTTTTAAATATTTCTCTAAAAAAGTTAAACATTGCCTAGATGAATGTTAGCAGTTCACATGAGTCACCCTTAGCTTTTGGTAAAATGAACTTAGATGCATTAGGTCATGTCCAATATTGCTGGAAAATGAAATTTTGCTTCATGCTTATTAATCCACGATGAGAAGCAATGGAAGAAAGGGAAGAAGTGGGGACCAACCCAATTTGAGTCCTGCTGGCGCAGGGTCAATGGCTGTGCAACACTCAAGGCTAGCCTAGGCCAACAAGGGCCTAGTGCTCTAGCGAGCAGATTATTCCCTGCTGTTCCTTGCTCTATCAATCTTTCCTGTCCAGTGAGCTTTCCAGTCTGTGAGGGAAGACACAGGCCTTTCAGCACTTCTCAAAGAAGTGACAGCTCTTCCTTCTGCTGGCTATTCCCAGCCATGGGGCTCCTGCTCTCCCAGACGGGAACCATCTTTTCAGTCAGTCACCACAGAAGGTTGGCTCTACCCAGCCCAGCTTCCTTCTCATAGCCTCTCCTTGCTGCAATCTGTGGTTACAGATTTTAAAGACTTAATAGATGGAAGTGTTTTCCTCTCCCTGAGGAAGGAAATGAAGATTTCCACTTGGCATTGTTTTCTGTCATCGTATTTTTGTTGTTCTAGAAATGGAGCAGAAAATTGCCGTTGCTCCTTTATTGCCCAATTGCCCACACCACTTCCAGTCCTTGGGAAGAAAATCAATTGTTTTTACAAATTTTATTCAGAGATTTGGGTTATTATTTGTTGAAATCTTTCCCATTATTTCCTTTGACGAACCCATAGTTTTGTGATGGGAAAAGAAACCACGATTTCCTATCAATGAAAAATCAGATTCTATTGTCTCCTCTCATTATAAAACAGAGCCTCAGTTTGCCACAGGGTATTAATGAAACAGATGAGAAGCTCATGCCTTCATGTCATGAAGCTTTAACTTTTTACTGTTCTTGAGCTTTGAGTGTTACCTATTTACCAAATGCAGTGCTTACTGAGATTGACCCATTTAACCTTCACAATTGGGTGAGAGCTTTCTTTAGTCCCACCTTATGAGTGGGGTAACTAGAGTGAAAGAACTTAAATATCTAGCCTGACACTCCACACAAGCAGAGTGAGGGAGCAGTCTCCACAAAACTGTTCACTGTTGTCATGGTTATTATTATTATTATTATTATTATTATTATTATTATTATTTTGTCTCTTTGAGATATGGTCTTGCTAAGCAGTTCAGGCTGGCCTTGTGCTCATTTTTGTAGCCCAGACTGGTCTCGAACTCGCACTGATCCTCCTGCCTCAGCCTCCCAAGTGCTGGGATTACAGGTGTGTGCCACCATGCCCAGCTCCTCATGACTTTTAGATGTCTTCCCAGAGCCTCCTGCAGACATAGGCAGAACCATTTGAAGGTGGCTAGATCCAGAGTATGTGATTCTGGCATTTGTAGATTGTGCAGTGCTGGGATTGAGGCTTGCCCACCCTGGGAGTGAGTGCTGCCTGCCTTATGAGCAGGTAGCCTGCGTAGACCATGAGAGACCGGAAGAGGGGTGCTGCTGTCTCTTGATGCTTCACTACTTCATTGCTTGCTGCCTTCTACTTTGCTGCCCTCTCTCTGCTATTCACTGTTTCTCCTCTGTGACCCCCTCTTCACTGCCACCCTGCTTCAGAGCCAGCTATGAACTGAAACCTCTACACTCGGTGAGCCAAATAAACCTTTCTTTCTTTAATTTTGGGTGTCAGGTATTTTGTCTCAGTAATGAGAAAAGTAACTAAGACAACTGTCTTTCATGAGATCAGTATTACTTCTAAGTTCATGCATTTTGTACAATGATCTCAAAACCAAAATACTTTATGCTTCATTTTGGCCAAAAAAAAAAAAAAGAGTGAGTCAGCTACTAAAGAAACACTGCACAGATGCATGCAACCCATTATACCAAGAGAAATAAGCTTGTGTAGGATGCAAGGCTTAAAACTCCTTTAAAATGGTTTATTTTTCAAATCTTTGGCCATGTTTTAGAGCAGACATTTTGTAGCACTTGAAGGTTTTTGATTGTATACTGTCTTGGTTGCTTTTCTGTCATTGCTGAAACAAAATACTCAACACCCAAAGTTAAAGGAAAAAATAAAACTCAGGTGAAGTGAAAATATTTATGCTGGCTGCTAAATCTTCATCATTTTTGGACCATTACCAGATGTTCTATAGAAGAGAGAGAGTTGGTTAAAAAAAATCTTGCCATCATTTCACAGACATTTGGAACACATGCTTACTAAGGTTCTAGGTTGAATAATTAGGGATGAATTTTGACATCTTTTTTGTGATACTGAGGATTGAACCCAGGCCTTTGCTCCCAGTTATCTTCCAGCCCTTTTTTATTTGATTTTTAAATTTGAGTCAGCATCACTAAATAGTTAAATTATCTATGCTGGGCTAGAAACAGATTCTCCTGTCCCAACTTCCCAGAGTGCTGGGATTGCAGGAGTGTGACACCATGACTGGCCTTGGTACTATTTTTAACTTAGTCACTGCTATGGTTTGGATATGGGCTGTCCCCCAGAAGTCTGTGTGATAAAGGCTGGGTCTCCTGGGTGGTGTTACTAGGAGGTGGTAGGACCTTTCAGAAGAGGACCTAACGGAAGGATTTTAGGTTATTGGATATGTTTCCTGAAGGGGTCATAGAGATCCCCAGACCCTTCCTCATCCTTTCCTGCACTTGCTTCCCAGCCACGAGGGGAGGATTTTTGCTTGACACACATTCTTGCCACAGTGTGCTGTCATAACTCCAAAGCAAGTGGGCCAACTACTCATGATGGACAGGATGAGGCAAAATAGCCCTTTTAGGTAGCAGAGGAAAGGGATTGACAATGTATAGTGTGCCTAAGGAGAGTCACCTAGAGAGAAAACATTCTCTCAGGCTTTCACAGAGAGCAAACTGGTCAAGCAGTGGCCATGACTCATCCAGATGGCTGACACTGACAGAAGTTCTACAAAATACTGTACATGATTTCAAGGTAAATCCTGTGGGGATTTGACTGACCTTGTCTGATACAAAAGTTTCATGTTTTGTTATATAGGTCTTGCTTTAACTTAGACTTAACCACCCAGCAGAAAAGTTTAACCACAAGGCATAAAAAGTAAAGTTAGATTAGAATGCTGAACTGTAAAAGGCTCAAGTCAACAGCTTCCAACATTGCCAGCTCTGCCAATAGCCCACTGCAATTATGAAATACTGGACTATGTATACAACTACTTTCTCTTAGTTCAATGAGAAGAAAATTTGTACCAGTAATGATTAGAAAAATTATCATGTCTACATCCTGTGCTCTGAATAACTACTATAAGGACATCAATATGCACTGTATCAATTATTGAAAATGTACTACTAACGTGTTTTGAAACGGTTGCATTGTTATTTCTCATTAAAATTAATAAAAAGCCCTTTTGTCTGTGTAAATTGAGCATCTTAGGTGTTTTTATAGTGAAAGAAAGCTTGCCAGCACCAATTTAATTAGTCATTGAACAAATGACTGATGACTCAGTCTTTGCAGGCAAGTGTGAAGAGAGAAGGGTGGCAGGTGGCAAGAAGTCCACACAGGGAGTAGTTGGGCCCAGGCAGGGGTGTCATTTTCTGACATGTTGCCTTTAGTTTATGAGGGGCTCCACCATGAGGTAGATGGATAGTGTGCTGGAGAACCTGTAGGGCTGTGTGCAGAAAGGCTTTGAATGAGATGGAGAAATTTCCATCCTCCTAGCAGGGGTTAGAATGAGGCCTGCTGTGTTGGCTTCTTAGAGTTATCAAGACAGAGCACCTCAGACTTAGGCCATAGAAATTAATTTTCTTAAAGTTCTGGAGGCTGAGATCACAGTGCTAAGAATGTTGATTCTGCTGGAGGCCTCTCTCCTTGGCTTATAGATGACTGTCTTCCCCCTTTGTCCTCACCTCGCCTTCCTTCTTCTGTGTTTATCTACACCCTACTTTCTTCCCATAAGGACACCATCACACTGGATTCAGGCCCAGTCTAAGGACCTATTTTTTCCTAATTACTACTTTAATGTTGTGGTCTCCAAGTTCATCCATATTCTGAGGAATCAGGGACAAGGACTTCAAGATATGAATTTTCAGGGCACACAGTTCAACGCATCATGTATAGATTAATTTTACTATGTACCCTACTGGAACAAAACATTTTAAATATAGACACCCAATAAGTCTACCAAATTATCACAAAGTGTTCTCTAATGGGATAATATATATTTGCACATGGTAAAGCAAACCAAAGCATAGAGAAATTCTGCTTTGTGTTGATTGCTATGGATATTTCAATCCAATTTCAGCACAGTCTTCCGGCCTCACAGCCACTCTCTCTCTCCAAGAAGACTTTCTCCACATCTCTCCCCACTCTGTGTCAATTTATAGTTTGCCTCAGCAATTGCATTTCATCCAGTTCTTGAGGGTGCATGTCTATTTCCCATCAGGCTTTCTATTTACCACCCAGTGGTTTTCTCTGTGATCTATTTTTCATTTTCTTACACAGAATGTTCATTCCCCTGCTTCTATGGCTTGAATATGTCTCCTTAAAAGCTTATATGGGAAAGTTAGTCCACAATGAAGCCATGCTGGGAGGTGGGGCCTAATGGAAGGTGTTTAGGTCCCAAAGGCCCCACCCTCCTGAGTAGATTCATGTCCACGATAAAATGACTTCAGGCTGCAAGTGCGATTTTGTGCTTTCTTACTCTGTGTGTTTTCCCCACTTTATGACCCAGCAAGATCCTCACTAGATGAGACCCCTTAGTCTTAAGACTTCTCAGTGTCCAGAACTTGGAACCAATACACTTGTATCTTTTATGGATTACCCACTTCAGGCTTTCTTTTGTAGCAGCACCCAGCAGACTAAGACACCCAGCTGGGCTATAAGCTTCGTGTGGTATGGATCTGTTTTACATGGTACTTGGGAGCTACAGGGGCTTCACAAACCTGTTGATATTACAACTTTCTACATCATTACAGGATGCTTTCATTAGCATCACAGTTGCTAACAAAAATGAGCAACTCAGCATTGATTTGGATGTTTAAATTAAAGTTTTGCAATGAAGCATAAAGGCAGATAAAATTCTAGCACAATGGAAAAAAAAGACGCTTACATCCATAGTCTTCTAGTTGCTCTTCTACAAAATTCTCAGGAAGAAAGGCATTGAAAAGACATTCAGTTCATCCTGTGTTGCTGCTTGCAGTGTAATCATCTAGGTTTAAGAGAGACTGGAATGGATTGGGGAGGTGGAATCCAGCCCCAGCCTCAGCCCTGAGTGCCCTCAGGGAATTGATGCTTGGCTGTTACCTGAGCTGTCGTAGAAAGAAGAACAAAGCAGGCTTGGAGGATCTAGAGAAGTTACCACAATGAAGAGGTCCAAAGACTATAAGAAAGACGCAGCCTCCATTGTTCTGCCACAGAAAAACATACAGTTACTGAGCAACTCATAGGTGCCGGGTACTGCCCTAGCGTTCACCTAACATGGTCTTCTTTTATGTTTACAGCATGTGTCTTAGTTACTTTTTACTCATTGCTGGGACAAATACCCAACACTCAAAATGAAGAAAGGAAAGGTTTATCTAGCTTAGAGTTTGTGGAGGTTTCAGTTCATATTCTGCTGGCTCCAAGGCAAACAACAACAGTTCTTGGTGGCTGAAAACAATGAAGAGCAGAGGAGGAGAAACAGCTGTGGCACTCATCAAGCCTCTCTCTTCCAAATTCTGCACTGGTGCTCCATTGTGAAGATTGGAGCTCCTCCGAAGTGGTGTGGCTGTGAAGATCAAGCTCCTCCAAAGACCAGGACTCTTCAAGGAAGTGGGGAAGGGCAGGGCTGGGCCACACAAAGTCTTCCTCAACTCCTTGTATACACTTTTTGTGCTGAGTCACTCTGGGGTGGCCTATCTGGCCCTAGGGTGAAACCAATCACACCCCAGGGTGGAACCAATCACATCCCAGGGCAGGCCCTCTGCGTCCTGCAGGATGGGGCCCCCCCACAACCCCCAGTTGGCATGACACAATGTGTCAACTACCACAGCATGGCAAATAGAAAATATTTGCATTTTTATAGCCACAACTTAGAGAACTGATTTTCTTTGACTATACCACAGATCTAGTAGATATGTGGATGACTTAAGAGCTTTCTGATTTGGGAAGGCCAGAGCTTTGTTTAGCATTTTGCTTATACCTGGTCGTTTCCAGGAAATGGCATTATTAGCATCTTTCCTTGACTGTTTTACCTCCATTAAAAAGTATTCTTGTCCTACTCCCCTGGTAAAGGTCTCTTCAAGTTAGGGTGGGCTGGTAATGCCAAAGTGACAGCTACTAATCACTGGATGGCATCATTCCTGGTGACCTAGATACCTTCTGCCACAGTTCTTACCAGGGTTTGGATCTGAGCAGCCATAGGCCTGTGTGGTGCTGACTTTGTGGTGAGAAGGGCGTCAGGGTAGACACGCTAAATCTGCTGGTGCATGATGGCCCTATCTTTGCAGAGACAGCCAGGCCTAGTCCACAGAGCACTGAGGGGGATGTGCATAGGACCTCCCTTCCAGGACAGATATTGTAGGTCCCACATACAATCAAATGGATGTTGTAATACGCTTATTGTGTTAAAAGGGATAACTTTCTTTGCTTCATCAAAGAGAAGATTTTTGCCAATTTATAGACAGACATGGTCAAAAGAAGAAGATATGAATGATCACAGGATAGGAGCGAAGGACCTCTATGGGAGGATTTGGGAAGAGAAAATAATCTCCCCGCTCTTCTGAGCTCCACTCAGCCTTGAAACTGCAATTGAAATTTTATTTTATTTGCTTTAAACAATTTATTCAACTGAAGTGGACTTTCATTTGTTTTTGAAGTGACTTCCATTTATTTGGATATGTCTTTCCCTATGGTGATTTACAAGATCTTCAAGACAATATAAGTGTTTCATAAATGTTTGAATATTTGGGTATATACCTGCACAACACCTCAGAAATACCTTTCAGCAAGAAAAACACTGAAGAGTAAAGACAAGACGTGATTACTAGCTGCAGTGAAAATATGCTAAAAATATTTGAGGTAAGAAGGCACCACATACCTGTTCAACTAAGAAAATCACCCTTACAACACAGGATGATTTTATTGTTACGTAGCACCTATAACACTTAAGCTGCTGATTATGTATCGAATGGCAGAGCAACTTCCCCAGTTTATGCCATGAATTGATAGGGAATAGGTTCCAACAACTCAGGCTCCTTCCCATTGGTCCTCACAAAGTGCGCTTCTTTTGGAGGGGCAGGCTGCCACTTCAGTTGAACCCAGTACCTTTCTCTTTGGCTTCATTCTTTTTGTGATCACTTTCCTTGACACGTTTCAGGAAGCTATTATGATTTTTTGAGTGTTTAATATGCTCAATATGCATATTAATCCTCTTGGCAAGTATCTCGCCCTTAACTTGATTATTTACAGCAATGCCAACAGCATGCTGGGTAACATTGTAGACTCTTCCTGTTTTGCCATGGTAACATTTGTGAGGCATTCCTTTTTCCACAGTACTCATTCCCTTGATGTCTATAATATCACCCTTTTTGTAGATTCGCATGTATGTGGTCAAAGGAACCACCCCATGTTTTCTAAACTGCCTGGAAAGCATATACCAGATCCCCCTTCTCTTGCCCTTTATTGTTAGTCATTTTGGCAAATTACCAGAAGATAGTGGCTCTGGTGGAAAGGAAAAAGCTTCAATTGAAATTTTAAAGAGAGTATATCTCTTTATCTGTGGGGGTGTGTTCCAAGACCCATAGGTGGGCCTAGTACTACGAAGAGCACAGGTGCAGGGGCAAGAAGCCCTGGGCAGGTGCTCATGACTTACAGTGCGATTGCATTCAGGTAAGCTTGTCATGAGAGAAAGCATCCTATGTGGAAATGGTGTTTAATGCACCTAACCTGCCAAGCATTATCTCTGTCTGGTCTCCTGTAAATGTGCTCAGAACACTCACACTAGCCAACAGTTGGACAAAGTTTAATTATAACAAGGTGTCAATCACCTCATTCATTGAATAAGGTATAAAAGTGGAAAATAGAACATTGCATGAACACGCTTTCACACCACTGCAAAGTTGAAAACTGGTTAAGCAGCTGTGAGTGGGGACTGTCTCTATATGCTCTGCTCTTATATATACATACCTACCCAGGATAAAGAGAGGAACAATAATTGTCGATAATAAAATAGAGCATTTGTAACTGGAATAAAATTACAATTATGACTATAATAAACTTACGTGAATATACTCTTATCTTTTTGGACAATGTCAAGGCAAACAGTAATATTTCAGGACTGCAGTGGACCGCAGGTAACTGAAACCACAGAAAGTGAATCCTTGAATAAGGCAAGATCACTGCAGCCAAAAGTGCCATGTGCGTATTCTTGGGGTGGGGGCTCTGTGACATGACCCATAGGGGCTGCTGTCTCTAAACCAGCAACGCAGCCAGCCTCCCTACACTGAAGCTCCCTACACTGAAGTTTCTTCCTAAGCATCCTTATTTCTTTCACTCTTCCCGTAGAGGAGAAAGGTGGAGAAGGATCTGGCAGAGAGGGAAGCCGAGGGTCAGAGACACTGACAGACACAATTGTTAGTGCAAGAGCTCTTTCCTCAGCTTTGAATTCAAGAGAACTGTGACCTAAATTTAGGGCAGACCCTAGGGAGCAGAGGACTGGCCATCAGCTCCTGCTGATTAATTCTAGATTTATAAGCAACCCCTGGGGAGGGCTTTCTTTGTGGTTCTTCACACATATGAGCATACTGGGAGTTGTGGTCATGTTCTTTCCTTTGTTGATAGAATATCTATCTGTGGAGCCTGGGGTCAGCCAGCCCAATCAGGTAATTGGGTGTGTCCTAGAGGCTGACAGACAACTTCACTGGCCTCTATATGATGGTGGCTTGGTTCATTTTACTATATCGAGATGGTCATGAGAAGACACAGAAGGACAGAGACCAGATAATGGGTTTATTTATTTTTCCCTAGTAAATGGGGTGCCTCGTGGGGTTTTACAACTATCTGAACAGGGCTTGCTCTGATTTTGTAATGATAATGGCAAACACAGTGGATTTGCCCACATATCTTAGCACCATCTTTGTAAGCACAGCCAAGCACTTTTCACTGAGAGAAAGATGAGGGGTGTGGGGACCAGGTGGGTTGGATGCTGTACTATGACTTTCACCTAGGGCAGACATTGTAGGGCCCTACCACCGTCACATCCATAAGGTTTTATCTTGTTTAGTCAAAAAGGGAAGTTTCTTCCTAAGTCAGAGAGAGGCTGTCAAAAGATCAAACATGAATGATTGTAAAGCTGAATCCAGGGGCCTCTATGCAGGGAATTTGTCGATGTTATTTTTTTATTCTCTTGATGGAGAGATGAAGCTCCTGCCTTGAAACAGGCCAGTAACCTCTGTTTGTTGACATTATTGGTTTCCTTAGAGAAGGCAGTTGTTGTGAGATAGTGTCCGGGTGACTCCAGGCTCACTGGGAGATTTTCCCAAGACCTTCCCACAAAAAAGAAAGCTCTTGATCTGCCTGGTTTTCTCATTTGCAGAAAACAAAACTGAAACCAGCATGACATGACTCTTCACTGTCACATGGTGAATCAGGAGAACTATGTCATGCATTGGGTTCCTGCCTCCCTGTGTGTATCTTCTAAGGACAAAGCATGCGTCAGTAGAAAGTACACAGAATTGGGTCAGACCAGTTTCTGGTCTGGTTTTGCAAATCTTTTTTTATGACCCTAGTAAAGTATCCTTACTTCCAGGAACCTCAGGGTACTTACCATAAAGATGGAGCAATTAAACCGAAGTCTGAGTGGTTTGCTGATGTATTTGATGGTGAAAAACTCCTCACACTCCACAGTGGTAGGAGATCTGTTTCAGAAACTTAGCAGGTCAAATGAAGGAAACTGGAGCTGGGTCCACTGCAAGGCATAAATGCAGGGTTGAACTCAACTTCTCCATCTTATATTTCCTTGTAACCCAAAGGTGGCGAGTCTCCAACACACATTGCCATATTATCTGCCAATTTGTGTCCAGACTATTATTTTGGGGAAAAGTTATTAACATAGCTAATTTATATAAACTTTCTGGGGGGAATATCTTGTGAAGGGAGCTGTAGAGGAAAATTCCAGATGCTGTACCCTCTTGACCTTGACACTGGTTATGATAGTGTGCCACCCTCACCCCTGACCAGAGACCCTCCTCACCCTCTACCTTTCTAACTCCTGTGGTCCTAGACTAGCCCAGAAGACATGGGTTTTCATTTTCCCCAGGCAGCCCAGTGACACCTTCTTAAATCACTGTAGGATAACCCTAAGATCCGAATGTGTGTGTCCTCACCACGGTTCATGTTGAAATACTTCCAAGTGGTATTATTCGGATATGGAGCTTTAGGATATGATTAGGGCACACAAACAGAGCCCTTATGGATGGAACCAGTGAGTGTACTTTCAAAAGAGAACTTGGGGGAGGGGGGATGAAGGGTGTGTTTGCTATTTTCTCTTATGACAGGTTTCTCTGGGTGGGACTCCATTGTAAATCAAAGAGCACCTGCACAGGGCCTGGTATTACCCATGGTATCAGGCATTGCCTGTGGTCCTGACCACATCCACTGCAGACAAGGAGAGACTACTGTCCTTGGAATTTTGTTCATGGCCAAGAATCACACCACAAGTGCCTGTGAGATAGCTCAGCGGTCTAAAGCACATGCTTAGGCAAACTTAGAGGCAGGTAGAGGGGACTGCAGTTCTATCCTCAGCACCACATATTGTGTCAGCCCCACCCTCAGGGCAGACTGAGCCAGCCAAAAAAAAAGAACTAACAGAAGACACAGGCCACCAATACCATGGCCATCACACCAAAGCCGTGAATGGTGGGAGGAGGCTGTTGAATCCTTCATGAAGCCCAGGGAATTCTGACCCAACATCCAATAGAGTGTGAGCAGTAAGTTCCACTTGCCTACCTCATCACTCTGAGCTCAAGAGTATGCCTATGCCAACACTGCCAAGGGTCTGAGGCTTGGCTGGTTGGAGGTAGGACTAAGGTTCAAAACTGTGACTTTTTTTTTTTTTTCGCAGGACCGGGGTTCAAACTCTTGACCTTGTACTTGCCAGGCAGGCACTTGTGCCATGGAGCTATCTCCCTGGCCCCAAAACTGTGACTGGCTACAGTTCCAGCCTTCGCTCTGGCTCCAGCTCAGATTCCAAAAGGCTCTTATGAAGGCTTCAGAACGGACCCCTCTGTCTGCTGATGTGAGGAGAGGAGGACTTGTGTGGTCCCTGTACCGTCTGTGTGAGACTGGTGTCTTCCTGTGTTTTTTGTATAAATAAACTTCTGAAGGATCTAGAAAGAGAGATAGAGACAGACAGAGACCAGGGAGTTAGCTGATCCCTTGGTCTATGTGAGGACACATAGAATATATCCATGAGGGCCCTTGCACACACTGAATTGGCTGGGATCTCAGTCTTGGACTTCATAGCCTTCAGAACAGTAAAGCAAATGTTTGTGGCTTATAAGCAACTAGTCTATAATTTTTGTTGTTTTTTTGGTTTTTGACACAGGTCCTTGCTAGGTAGTCCAGGCTAGCCTCAAACTCACAGCGATCTTCCTGCTTCATGTGCCACCACACCTGGCTTAGCCTATGAGGTTTGGCTATCTGTAAGTTTTTTGTTCTTAGTATGATTGAGAAGTGGGATAGAGGTAAAGAAAATCTTTATTGCTTGGTACAAGAGGGTTGCTGAAGAGAAACAATAATCCCCAGAGAAGGAAGCAGGGAGACCAAGAATTTATAGGGCTGGGTTGGAAGTAGAGTTTGTATGTCACGGGCTCCAACTGGGGAAGGGTTGGCCCATGAAAAACAAAAGAAGAAGTTGAGATTAACCAGGGGGAAGAAGACGAAGTCAGTCTGGGAGCTGCACATTGTTATTTCCGCGTCCCCCGCCATGCAGACTCCCTGCCATGATGACCCGACGGACTGTTGTATGGGTGCAGACTCATCACTGTCCTCCCCAGATGGACAAAGATATAAATGCAGTATGGAAAAATAATAATTTTAAAAAATTATACATAAACAATTACACATTAGCTTTAAAAGTAAATGCAGATTCTTGTTTCCAAGATGGTAGATAGACTATGGCAGACTTCTTAAGCCAACTCTTATCTTGAGACAATTGGAAAAAAAAAAGAAAACCCATATAGAATAGTTTAGAAACCCTGTTGAGAGTATTGAAGAGTGCCAAGACTGCCAGAAACAGCCAAAATGGAGTGGAGAAGGGGTTGCAGAGAGCTGAACCTACAGCCCCATGAGGTGTTTATGGGTATATGATGTCAAAGCACAGGTGGAAAGATGGACACAAGAGGCCAGACAGAACTTCTATCAGCCTTGGGGGCTGGAAAACTGGTGCTCCAGCTCAGTGCCTGCCAAAGATGAAGGGCTGGCGAATGCTCCAGACTTTCTGCGAGCAGCCCAGGAACTACCCTTGGGTATACGAGCGAAGGAGCAATGGCCCAGCTTCACAAGACTGACAGCTTTGAATCAACTAATCCTTGGAGGATTATGACAGTTTAACAGTTTGGTGGTAGGACTCAGAGGTAAGAGTTTGCCTAGCAAACCTGAGTCCTGGGTTCCATCCCCAGCATTGCAAGTGGGCAGGGATGCTTTATCTGCTCCTTGACTAGGTGCTAAGTGCTTGCTAAAAGCAAAATTAACCCCTGGGGGCAGGCAGAGCCTATCATGTGGAACCTCAGGTTATCTGTCATTTTATGCTCAGCATATCTACTGTCAATTTGGATAATGAGCCTGGCCTGCAGGGCTTCTGTGGCTCTGTGTGTGTGTGTGTGTGTGTGTGTGTGTGTGTGTGTGTGTGTGTGTGTGGTGTGTCCCTAGGAGCACAGCTGCTTGGAAACAGGCCCGGTGATACTGCTAATAGTGGTGGCTGCAGAACAGAGCACATGTGAGCTGAACCTGAGCTCCTTTCCTCTAGACAAGAGCCCTAGGGCATCCACATTATTATTTTCCTCACTTCACACATGAGAAAATGGGCTGAGGGGTTTCACCTGCATCTTTCTGATTGCGCAGGGCCGCTTTCTCATGATGCAGGCTTATTTGTGAGTGTTGTGGGGTGGTGCGCAGGAGGTGGATATTCCGCCTGTGATTTTGCCCTGATGCCTCACTTAGAGCTTGCCCCAGGAAGCACTCATTTATCAGGCCCTGCGTGAGGCAGACAAGTCTTGAATTTAAGCAGCGGAGAGCTCACAGCGCTCCTGGAGGCCACATGTCACATGACTGGGTTAGGACACATTGACAACTGTTAGAGCTGTTTTGTCTCAACAGGAGTGTAAATTCCGTTGCCTCCTGCAAGGCCAGCATGGAAGGTAGTGAATGCTCTGCTCCTCTGCTCTGCTCCTCTGGGGCTGTGAGTGGAGGCCTGCCCTACCTGAGGCCTGCAGGGCTCAATCTCAGCCTCCTGGGAGTTAGGCAGAAACCTGGAGTTGAGAAAGTCACTGAACTGCTAGGTTGTTTTTCATAAACACCTCATTCAAAGGGCTTCAAATTGTGCTCCTGGGGCCCTGGAATTTTGGGGAACATGAGGCGAGGGCAGTCAGGGGAAAGTGAAAAGATATACTTGGCCCTGCCCAGCCCCCTCCGGCTGTGGTCTTTCAAACTTAGGTGGTTGCTTTCTTTTTTTTTTATGTAGTACCAGACATCAAACCAATGGCCTCATTCATGTTAACCAACTGCTCTATCACTGAGCTACATCTTCAACCTTCTGTATTTTTTGAGACTTGGTCTCCAAGTGGCTTAGGCTGGGTTTGAACTTGTGAACCTCCTGCCTCCACCCACAGAGTAGCTGAGGTTACAGGCATGGGCCACCAAGCCTGGCTTGATCTGCTTTCTCCATTACAATTCCACATCAGATGTTAGTGCTTAACATTTGTGTTAGTGTGATTTGCTTTAATTTTAAGAAAGAACCCCAGTCTTTCTTTTTAAGTGTTGAACGATTGCCTTTCTGTTTGGGCTTTATTATTTGAGACATAAACGCCTTAGGCCCAGCCAGGATTAACCACATGTTATAGGCCACCCACGGAGGCAACAACAGAGCCATAAACCTAATGTCCCTGCCATCCTCTGCACCATGTGAGGTCCAGGGAAGACTGTGCAGAAGACAGGATCCCTGAGATCCCAGGCCCCCAGTGGAAGCAGATGGTACTGAACACTGCATCAACTGTTTCCATATAAACATATGAGAAAGCTGAATAAGCTAGGCACAGTAAGAGATAAATAATGGAACTAATAATGAAACAATAATGTGTATATTGTGATACGAGTTACATGAACGTGATCTCGCTCCCCCTAGAATGTCTTCCTGTACTGTAATTTTTGGACTTCAGCTAATTGTGGGTCTGTGGAAGGCTATAATCTGGGTTGGGGGACTACTGTGTTATAAGTAGACCACGTGTGTTGATGCTGTGCCCGGAGGACAGCCTGGCCAGACAGATATGGGTGACAACTGGATCCCCTTGGAGGGTGCAGGCCAGCTGGTTACAACGCATTTTTACAGTGAGCTGGGGTGAAGGTTCTAGAAGTTTGCTTCGCTGAATGACATGTAGTTGGTCCCACGGCACAAAGGTGGTGTAGTCCAAGGCAGGCAGGCCACCGCCTCCTCTGCTCCTCCCAGGGCCTGGCCCTCCCCGCGGGGCAGGTGCCAGCACTGCGTCTCTTTCAGTTCTTGTCATATCCTTTGGAGCTCCTCTGTATCCCGGTGACTCTCAGCAAAACACTGGAGTTAGCAAGGTCACCCAGGTGAGAAAGGTCGGACCGTTTTGGAGAGAAGAGGAGTGTGCTGCACACTGGCACCTTCTGAGTGGCCCGTTCACCCGGGAGCTGATGGGGTCACGCCAAGGAGAAAGCGTCCCAGCTGCTGCTGAACTCCCCGTGCATGTCTGTCCCGCAGCGCCCTGCATTTGCCACTTGACGCTTCCTGTTAACTGTGCATCCTTTAAGTCCTTGAAAGCTTGCTTCTTCTTCTAGCCAGACATCGCCCTTTCCGAGTGCAGGATGGCAGCTTCTCCTCATCTTTGATTCAGGACACCATTCTGCGCCCCCCCACCCCACCCCCGCGCGCGCACTCTGGGACACTCTGCCCTTCCTCTGGCTTGACCTCAGTCCCCACCTCCTCAATCTTCCTGCTTTGCTCTGCTCTTCGTCCCCTAGAACCGCCTCCCTCAGCTGGCATCACCTCTTGGCACACGCTGCCTTTTCCACACGACTGGCAGGTGCTGCTGCCTGGCAGTGTGGGTCAGCAAGCTGTCATCCGGGCCCCAAGCGACCCCGCCCCACTTCCTCGTCCATATTCATCCATCCCGTTTGCTGTGAAGACGCTGACCGCTCCCATCGCCGCTTGCCTTTGCACAGCGTTGCACTTCTCAGCGCAAGCCAGGGAGAAGGGAGCTCCTGGAGGGGCCTCCCATCTTATCCACCAACTGGGGAGACAGCAACAAGCAGGGGGACAAACAGACCACCAAGGCTGCACCCACTGTGACGAAGAAGGAGCAGCCTCTGGATCAGAAAGCCAGGTGTCCTCTAGGTAGGAAGATTCAGTTCTGTGATGGGTAGGAGGGAGATTTGGGCCCAAGCCTCTCTGCCCAAACCCCCAAGGTAGGGGGGGTGTCAATCTGTGGAACTGAGTTGGAATCCGGAACGATCCAGTGTGGAGCTAAGGATGTGCACTTCAGCTCATTGCAGATAGGCTCAAGTCCAGCCTCCGTCCTCACTAGTCTGTTTTGGGCAAGAACCCTAACCTCTCTTGACCTCAGTTTCCTCACTCATAAGATGAGAATGGTATGATTTCATACCTCACTTATGGGGTTGCTGTGGGCTTGAATGGCTTAGTATCTGCAAGGTGTTCATAACAGCTCTGCTGAGTGTGGGTGAGCACAAGCCCCTAACTGGAGGATTTTGAGTGGGTAAGCAATGTGGCCCGCATTGTGTTCTCATGACGTGGTCACTGATGTGTGGGGAATGTGGTGTTGTGGGGAGGGTGGGGGCTCAAAGCCCAGCTGCAGACCCCATCATGGGGTGGTGGGCACTGATAGGGTGATGGAACAGATGCCAGGAAATGAGTGTGTGGGGAGGGAGGTGTTTGGGGGCAAGAAAAGAGCTTGCAGATGATATGGGGTGGTTGGGGGGCATGTAGTAAGGGAAACTGGCCTCGGAGCTGCAGCTTTGGAACTGGGAGTGCCCCAAGAATGCACCTTCCAGAAACTTCTGTGACTTGTCCAAGGTCATGGGGGAGAAGGAGGGCTGGGGTCCAGATTAACTTGCTCTGGGGACAGAGGTGATGGCCTTCTCACACTGCACAAGCCGGTCCTCTGGGACTTGGATCTTCTGCGGTAAAGGCCCCAGAGAGTGCCTTCTGGTGGGAGAGTGTGGTGATTTGCTGGGACACTCAGCCCATGAGGGAACATCATGTGGCCCTCCTTCTGTCCTGGTAGCAGGAACTCTCTGGCCCGCACCATGCAGAAATGCATAGCCCAGTACAGTCCATGTGGCCTTTCTAGAAAGCTCTTCACAGCTCTTTGCGACAGGCAGCTGGGCCTCTTCCACACTCCTATCTCCATACAAGGTTACCTCAGTGGTCAAGCTCAATTAAGCCTCCAGCCCACTGGGCAATGAGGGTGGGCAGAGGCGCCCCCAGTGCTGTCAGTGATTCTGAGCCATATGGTGGGGTAATGACAGTCCCAGGTGGATAACAGGATACAGCCTGGCCATCCTCAGAAGCTCACAGGGACTGAGAAGCATCCACACAGCCGCCCCCCTGACACACTGTCCATTTATAAAGCTGCATGTGACCTTCACAATCCATTGTGATTTTATAGAGCGAGCTCTCGGAGCACATGCAGGCTGACCCATGTCCTTCATCACAGCTCTCTTTCATCCTGAAGCACAGACCTGCTGTCCCCATGCTGGGCTTGCTATAGAGTGTGTCCTCTCTCCAGGTTGTCATGACAATTCTCACTGAGAAGCTGTTTCTGAAAAAGAAACTGGGGAAAAACACTTATTAAAGACAAGCCTAGTGACTGAGGATTTCAGTGGTGTTAGTACCACTCCCAATGGCTGCTCATAAAAAAACTGCAATTTCTGTTCGTCAGCAGCTAGCTGCTGGGAACTTTGCTATCACATAGTGGCAAGGCAGTAAGTCTAGAATCTGTTGCATTATGCTGATTGCAGTTATAATGACAATAACAATTAAATGTGAGCCTTTAAAAGACATTAAGGAGAATAGTGCAAATATAGTACTTAATAGAGGCACATCTCAGCCTGAGGGGTTGGCCAATGTTATCTTGGTAACACTGTCATTCTTTGCCCCCTTTTCACTGGCCATCTGTCTGTCTTCCCAGATATCAACCATCTGCCCAGCAAAACCCTGTTAATCCTCACCAGAAGCCCTGTCTAAAATGAGAAGAGAAAGGCTAACATGCCCATTTCTCAACTCAGTCACCAAGCCTCTCAGCAACAGGAAGGAACCCAAGGGAGTGATCCCCAGGTGACTGTGTCCCACAGGACTGTGGGAAAGCCACCATGAGAACTGCAAACTTACTGAGATTTCTATTTTACCTTATTTTTTAAAATCACTAAGTAAAAGTATGTTTGTTGTGGAAAATCAAAAAGTAGAGAAAATGCAAAATAAAAGTAAAAGCTATTCAAAAATCTTAATTCTTAGGTTTAATGCTAGTAATACAGTAATATATGCTAATAATAATGCATACATTTAATGTATGCATGTGTTGCTCTTGCTCACTGAAGCTTGGGAATCAACATGGATCAGGTCAGGATGGGTCTGGAGGCTGCCTGAGGTTTGGCCTGGGCATAGGAGAGTCCTCATGGCCCCTTGCTAGTTAGCTATGCATCCCTGGTGGGTCATATCCATGCCCCACTAGCTCCTAATTTTGTATCATGCTGCCTGTTGGACCCTTAAAGTTGTGAATCTACATGACCTTTGGCTCATTAGACCTCAAAATAACTAGAAACTTGTTCCTTGTTAAGGACCATCTAATTTTTTTAAAGCATAGGTAAGCAGTTCAAAATTTATTGACATCCCAGTTATTTTTTTAAAAAAGGTTACATTTAAGGTTATACAGTACCTCTCTTAAGTTTGATATATATTGATTGTGTAAAATATGAGCAAGGAGAGATACAAATTAGTCCCTGTCCAGAAAGATTTGATAGAGTACAGAATGATCTTCATAAGTATATATAAAATTCTTATGAAGATAGAGGGGACCGTCTGGGTTTTTCTGGGATAATTTCCAAAGTGACTAAAGGCATGAAATGCACATCCCAAGGTGAACCCATACATTCTAGATTCTGTGCCTGTGACCTAGCCCATCGGATCAGACTTCATGACTATAATAAAACTAAATGTACAGAATGCAATTCTTATGTGAAGAAGTCCAGACCTATAAATGCCATATAAATAATTTCTCCAGAACATTTAAAATACAAATCAAGCACTTCATTTTAGAGAGCCAACACAAAAAATTGGTGTCCTTCCAAAGAGTTTAAATGCTTCCATTTTGGATAATTCAGTTAAGAACCTATGCAAGCTTATCCTGGGAGCCAGTGCATCATTTGTCTCTATGAAGGAAAATGAAACCTGAACTGAACATGGTTTTTCAGTATTTCAAGTCTCACTACTATATAAAAACCTAGAGAGACCACTAATGAACAGTGACCTCAAAAGATAAGCCAAAAGACTCTGCTGTAAACAACTTTACCGTGTTAGCCAGGCATGTTTAACTGGAAACACAAGGAAAATAATCTTCTCTGTAATTTCTTATACAATAACAGATAAGGGGCAGATGTAGGAGTCGTAGAAGGGGAAAGAGCATTCAAAAAGTCCTTTGCTTCTCTAACTTTCACCTCACAATTGTCAAAAAGCAGCCATATCACCTCATACGCCTTTCCACTTTGCACTTCACAGGAAATTCTGTTCCCCAAGTCCCTCATGTAAATGCCTGGTAGGTCCCTGGGCTCCTTGTTCTTATCCCTCTTTGTGGGTCCTGTTAGTCCTGTTACTCTCAGGACTTCAAGTTTCAGCAAATGCCATACTGGAAGGCCTATCAGGATTAGCTGCTTTGCTGCAGAGCTCATAACACATTTTGCTCTTTTGTCCTCTAAGAAGTCCAAGAATGTCTATTTTTTTTTAGGTTCAACTCCTTATTTAGCTGTATATTTTAACAAACTCACTGATACATCTTCATGGTTATTTCTCATGTACTCAGTGCTTCCTCCTCATTCAATGGCTCTGGATTCCCTACGTCACACATCTGGCAAACAAAATTCTCTTTATCAGGATCAGTGAGATAGCTCAGCAGTCTAAAGCGCCTGCTTAGGCATGTGCAAAGGATCCATGGCTCTATCTCTGGCACCATATGCCATGCTAACCCTGCCCCCAGGGTGGGCTGAACTGGCCACAAAAAAAAAAAAAAACCCATTCTCTCTATCTATTTCTGAGCTGTTGGGGTCAGTGACTTTAACAGAAGCATTGTCAGGTCCACTGCTAACCATATTGCCACTGTGCATTACATGTGCAAATAATCCATAGTTGTTAGTAGTTGGCTTTGTGCTGTATTCTTCTAGAACCAAGTAAGAGAATGGTGATCTGGTGAAGCCACCACTGTAACAGTCCTACTCCAAGCCACTACAGCAAAGCACTTGAATGAATGATTATAGCTTCTGACATTTTGTCAAACAGACCTCGTTCAGCTTCAGTGTGAGCACAGTTTTCACAGAGACATTTATCTTCTCCTACAGTCCTCTTCTGCAAAGCAAACTGAAACTACCTATCTCAAGATCTTTTATTTCTGACTTTGGCTCTGGAAAAATTTTGGAACTCTCCTCTAGTCTGGAAAACTCAGCCTTTGACACTGGCACCCTGATACCCTGAAAAGCTTTTCTTCTTTCTATTAAACTTTCACATTTCAAGCAATAAGATACCAGATGATCTTGAAATAGTTTTTCTACTAGATCACAACCCATTGGCTCTGCACTTTTGCTTATGGGCTTGACATTTTTTTTTTTTTTTGTATTTTAGGGAAGGTTCTACAGGGTGTTCAGGGTCTCACTACTAGATCAGACTCACAGTGATCCACCTGTTTACAGCCTCCCAAGAGCTGGGTTTATATGTGCATACCACCATGCCCAGTCTAATTGCAGTCTCAGTATGCACAGAGGTGGGGCTGGCATGGCAGGCCAGGGGATTGAACCCCCGGTCCCTGTGCCTTTAATCCATTGAGTTATTAGGCCACCCCTTGTGAGCTTAACTTTATTAACATCTATAGGTTTAAGATTTTCTGGAGATTCAAGTCAATAACCATTAGTTTTATTATCACTTTTGTATTTCCCAACATCCTCTTCAAGATCGCACTCATTTTCTTTAGCTTGTTCTTTGGATCCTTAATTTGTTGTTAGTCTTCCCAGACTATAGAATTTAAGAAGGAAGAACGCTGGGTTGTTTTGTTGCAGGCTTTAACCAATTTACTTTAACTCTTGATTCTTTTTGTGAGAGTATGATGCTTGTTTTCAGAAACATAACTGGGGATTACTTCAGCTCTCCAGGGTGTCACCAGGGACTTTTCTTTCTTCTCTGATCTGTCTCTGGTTCTCATCCAATGACTGGTGTACCTTAGAAACTTGGACTTTTATTACCAAATTTTGACTTTATGCTATCAAAATCAACATCACTTTTTCTAGTCTCATTACCTTTTGTAGTTTTTTTCATATTTTGTGTGTGTGTGTATGTGTGTGTGTGTGTGTGTGTGTGTGTGTGTGTGTGTTTTGAGTCAGAGTCTCACTATATAATCCAGGCTGGACTGTAGCCCTAGCTGTCCTCAAACTTGCAGTGATCCTTCTGCCTCAGCCTTCTGAGTGCTGGGATTACAGGTATGTACTACCAAACCTGCCCAGGTTTTTCTTTACAGCCCTCAGACTTCTGCATATTGTCAATCCCCATGATGTTAATCCCACTCACTTTCTTTTTCTGGTGAGGTTTTATAGATAATTTTGCCACAGTTGTATTCCTGAAATACACTGTTGTGCTTCCTGTGTATCATGCTATTGATACGTGGGGTTGAGTTCCCTGGGTGTGTGAAGCAGCTATTTGGGCTGAGTAGCAAGTTCATCTGTGTGCTTCTCTGGATTTAAGAGGAAAGTAGCCTAAAATGGAGCAACTGAAATGGTAAGGGCATAAGTTGCATGTGAGTTGCCAGAGAATCTTCTTTGCAATTTCCCTTGTCTTTTTGATAGGCTTCTTCCTTGAGAACCTCTTTCTTCTTTGAAATAATTTTTTTTATGGCCAACTCAGCCTGTCCTGGGGGTGAGGCTGGCACAGCATGTGATGCCAGGGATCGAACTGTGGTCCCTGTGGTTGCCTAAGCTTTCCTAAGCAGGTGCTTTAGACCGTTGAGCCTTCTCGCCGGCCCATTTGAGATAATACTGAATAAGTGCTTCACTCCAGATTTGAAACCAGGACAAGTATACCATTAAGCTGACAAGCATTGCCAAGATTATTTGGTTCCCCAAGTGGCAGCAAGATTTCTCTCTGCTCACAGTTTATAGGGAGGACTATGCTTCAGGAACAACTTGTTTAATTTCTCATCCTCTATATTCAGGAGCTTTGTCTCCACTCTCTTGAGAGTCTGTAAAAACTAAAGCTCTCTTAGTTTCCCTTTTCTGGAAAAACTTCAAGGAATGCCTGTTATTTTCTTATGTTTTGTTTCGTTTTGGTTGGACTGCCTCTTGAAATCCTACTACTTTCACTAGCTAAGACATAAGGCACTTTCCTTCCAAATCCTACGGAGCTGACAAGAATTGGGGGAGGGAAATTATAATCAGCAGTCACATTCCACTGTGGCCCAGAATGGTGCTTTTAGGAGCTCCATGGTACAGCATTTACCAAGGTGATGTGAGGATCAGTGTATGAACTAGTCCTGCACTAGCCTGGGAAGTAGATGCTGGAATCAATAGTCAACTGACATTCAGCAATGTATAGTTGGTTGTGTATTCGTGGGCCCCATATCTGTGGATTCAATCAGCTGTGAATTAAAATATTAGAAAAGAAAGTTCTAGGAAGCTCCAAAAAGCAAACCTTGAATTTGCTGAGCTCTGAATACCATGTTGGCCTCACAGGAATGAAGTACTGGGTAGGCAGAGCTGTGGCCTCCGGTGTTGCACACGCCTGTGTCCACAGCCCTCCTTTTGCCATATGTCTTATTTGTGAACCATACAGCTAAGACTCTGATGGTTGTCTTTATGCGTGTCACACAAACTACTTACACAGTGCTCCTTGAAGTCATAAACTTAATTCATCCCACAATTCTGGTCATGAACCAAATTTGTCACAAGCCAAAGCAAATGTCCCCATAAGGTTCAATGTAAATGTTCAGCCTTTCTCAATCATGTGTATTTTTTAAACCACAAAAACATGAAACAAAAGCACAGCTCAGTGCTGCATGAAGAGAGAGCACTAGCCTTGCTTGAGGCGACTTCTGGGGTAGAGGTGGGTGGGGTGGAGGTTACTATTTGGAGGGTAAGGGGAGAGTGGCCCTTCACAGGGACCTTGAAATCTCCTTCAGGGCTTTCCTCTCTTTTTGTCTCTTAGCAATAGGGTGAATTTTTATGGAAATTTCTGTGTAATGTCACTTGTTTTTTCCCACACTGTCTAACCTCTAGAAATGAGACACCCTGTAGTTCATCAGATCCAACGTTCCTTTCAATATAGCTGTGTTGGGTGGTGCTTCTCAAAGAAATCCTGGCACTCTTTCCTTTGTTCCATGGTGGATTGTGTCCTATCACTGCTCACCTCCTCCCTGTCTTCCTCTTCCTCAGTGGAATGCTCCTCAGCAAGTGCCTTCGCTGCTCACTCTGGAGCTCAGCAATTTCTTCCACCATCAGCTCCTCCTTCTGGTCCTCACCCTGCTCTTCTGTCTGCACTGTTTATGTCCAGACTCATACTCTTGCCCATGGACACAGTCTCCTCCTCTGCCTGTGCATCAGACCCTTCAAACTCACATTTAATGACAATCTGGCTGGTCTGATTGAGCTTAATATCCAGCATGCAATATCTTCTAAGGCTTTGTCAGTGAAGTTGATGCAGCAGAATACCTCAACATGTTCCTTCTAGAATGCTTTCAGAGTCAAGGACATCTCTTCAATGACAAAAACACCTGCTGAGGGGTCTGCTTGCATATAGCTTCTTGAAGTTGCTGGTCCCTGGGCTACAGAAGTAGTATCCTGTTGAGCGGGAGGAACTGGACCTTTGTGAAGTCCTACTCAGTGTCCAGGTCATGCACTTGGGCTTCACAGGGTGCCGGGCACTGTCCTTCAGAAGAAGGTACCTTCTAGGCCATAGGCTGTCAGAAAAATACTTCTTCACAGTGAATGCAAACAATTCACATAGGCATTCCATGAACAACTGTGTGACCTAAGCTTTTCTGCTGACTCTCACATGACAGGCAGGCTGGCCTCCTTCGCGTTCTGTTTCTTGAATGCATGAGGGGTCTGGGAATGATACAGCAGTAGTGGCTAAGTCTTCAGATGGGTGCTTATGTTCACACCCAAGAAAAGGTTCAATCTGTCCTCATGGACTTGTGCTCCAACAGTGCCTGTTCCTGCTGCATGATTTAGGTTCTGCTAGCATCTTCCAGGAGAACCCTGTCTCACTGCACTTGAATACTTGAACAACACATCCTTCTGCCTTCATGAATTCCAATTCTTTCTTGCAAGGTTCACCATGGCTTATCATACTGTGGATACCACTTCTCTCACAGAGTTTACCAGACCACTCTGTACTGACTTTGCAAATTTATTTGTTGTACTTGTAGAGCGATCTTCCTGCAGTAAATCACCGTGCAATTTCCTGGCTTTTTTACAGATCAGTGCTTCATTAATGCTATCACCTCCAACTGTTTCTCATCCAGCCACACCAACAGAAGTTTGCCCGTCCCTTCCAGCATTCATATCCTCTGCTCAGTTGACATTGTTATTTCTTTTGCCACATCAGCTCCTTTGATGTCATCTTTATTTTTCAAAATGGCTGAGACTGTCAACTTCACACCTTGCACTCTGAGGTCAGATCAGCCACCAAAACACCACGCTCGTGCTTGTCTACAATTCCCTTTTTCAATGCAGTGGCCATTTTCTTCAAAATCTTCTTCCTACCATTCTCACTGTGCCTTTTCTTGTTACCTTCATGACCGCTCTGCACCGCCTTTGGAGCCATGCTGTACAGGAATGCATGTGCTAAGATGCAAACACAGAAAGCTCCACAGCAAGTGTGCACCGGTTGGTCTGTGACTGAGATCTCAACTAGTGGAAGCCCTGAGCCTATGTCAGGGCAGGGAGCATAGCCACATCCGTGTTTGTGTGAGGAACATGGCTACATTGTGTTTTCATCACCCAATGCAAAGTTCACAAACGGATTCAAAATTCTGCCTAACTCTGCTGCTTAGGAACTGAATTGTTTGTCAGCAGAAGAGTTCATGAACTGAGTCCTTACTGTGTGGCATTCAGATTGATTGAGGCTTGGCAAGTCATTTAGCTGTGATTTAAAATATAGGGGATGACAGTGTTGACTCTATGAAAATGCTGCACCATTTTGTACTGGGGACTTGAGGATCTGTGGATTTGGGTGTCTGCAGGAGGTCCAGGAGCCTGCAGACTAGGGGGTGACTGTGCTCCATTCTAGAAATGTGCACATTTCTAGAAGTTAAAATGCGGTGTGGTTGTCAAAGTCTGGGGGTAGCAAATCCCAGTTTCAACATCAAATATCAGGTGACAGGAAGTCTCCAACGTAGCTCCCGATGATCCTTGCCTCCTCATACTGGCACGTTGTGCATAGTCTCTTCCCAGTCTGCATCTGGATATCGTAGAGCTGGTGATATGTGACTGAAATGTGGAGAGTACTGAGGTGCCCAAAGCATTCGCATGGCTTACGTAGTCCATGGAAATTGAGCCAACATATCTTGAGGCCTCCCGAGTAGCCAGGTAGACAGGCTCATTTTGAAAAGTCTGAGGCTTCCTGAGACCAGCCAGCACCATCTCCTCAGCTGCAGGGGAGCCATGCTGGGACCAGAGCCTCAGGTCCTGGTCCAGCCATCAAATGAGACTGCAGACTTGCCTGTCATGAAAGCCCGGTCAAGCTACCCCTGAATTTTCTGGACTAGAGAGCATGAGGGATATAAGTAATCTACATTTGCTGTTTAGGCCGCATAGTTTTAGGATGATTTGTTCTGTAGCATAAGAGAATAAACACAGCATCTCCTGTTCTCTTCTGAGAAGAAATTTCACATTAGTTCCATTTACAGAGTGCTTGTTTTGTTCCATGCATTAGGCGGAGGGACTTGCACTCATGACCTGGTTTTAATCCTGTACGGCAGCGATGGCCACGCATAGGTATTGTTTGCATTTTGATCTAACAGATGAGGATGTGAAACTGGGGAGAGGAAGGCGATGGCCTGGGGTCAGGCAGAGGTGAAGGACAGAGGCAGCATTTGATCCTCATGCTGCATGACCCAAGCCTTTCTTTTTCCTTTGTACTGGGAATTGAACTCAGGACCTTCACATTGAGCTACATCAGCTCTTTCTTTCTTTCTTTTTTTTATTTATTTAATAATTTTTGGTGGTACCAGGGATTGAACTCAGGACCTTGCACTTGCCAAGCAAGCACTTATTCCACTGAGCTATCTCCCCAGCCCCTCTCACCTTCTTCTTTAAAATGTTAAATTTTGAGACAAGTTCTCCCTAAATTGTTCATGCTTGCCTCAAGCTTTCCCTCCTCCTTCTTCAGCCTCCTGAGCAGCTCAGATCACAGGTATGTGTCACCGTGACTAGCTGACCCCAAGCTCATTATCTTTTTGGAAAAATAAAATTTCATAATGAAATAATAAGAGATTAATAGCAGTTAGTAATATGTTGTGTATCATTCTATTCAGAGGGGTTATTTAGGGATGAAAAAGATTTTTTTAAGTTTAAAAAAATATTTATTTATTTATTTGGTAGTAGGTCTCACTATGCAGCTCGGACTCACAGTGATCTTCTGTCTCAGACTCCCCAGCACTGGGATTAAAGGCGTGTGCCTTCACACCTGGTTTCTGTGGTCACCCTGGGTTTCAGGGCAGCACAGGATATGGTATTAGGGATCAAATCCAGGCCCTTGTGCTTGCCAGGCAGCCACTTAGGCCACTGTGCTACATCTCCAGACCAAGATTTTTAAGGTTTTTTTTTTTTTTCTTTTTTGAAACAGGGTCTCACTGTAGTTTAGGTTGGCCTTGAGTTCACTATATAACCCAGGCTGGCCTTAAATTCACAGTGATCCTCTTGCCTCAACCTCCCAAATGCTGAGATTACAGAGATGGAGCACTACTCCTGGCCAAGAAAAGATTCTTAAAAAGAAGTTTAAAAAAAAAATATGAAACTTTATTTTCAGTGAACTAGAGAAACTAATAGTAGAAATAAAATAAATTAGCATATATTTTAAAACACTTTTTAAACAGCAAAGTAAGTAATTTGGGGTATTATTTGAATTTCTATATCCTATTTATATATCTTCCATTTCACACTTTATTTGTATATGTATATACTATATATATGTGTGTGTGTGTGTATATATATATATATATATATATATATATATATATATATAATTTTACATTTCTCCCATAAAGGAAAGCATGCAACATCTAAGCTCATGTGTCTGCTTCCTTCACTGAACGTTACGGTCTCGAGTTGCGTCCATCCGCCTGCAGAGGCCTCAGGCTTATCCCTCTCAACAGCACAAGCACCATGGTGTATAAATGCCACCTTTCCTCAACCGTTTATCTGGTGATGGACACACACACGTGGTGTCCAAGTTCCAGCTACTATTTCTGTGCCGTGCTCTTATAAACATGAGTATGCGTAGATCCCTGTGATACGATGATTTAAATTCTTTTGGAAAAATACCTAGAGGAGTAGCTGTGATGCCAAGCTATTAACCACAGTGCTCAGCACATTTTCTCAGAAGTACACAATCCAGGAAATATTGGATGAGGCCCTGCTACATGCCAAGCGCACTGCCAGGCCCAGGGCAAGAGACCTGCCTCATGTTGCCAGGAAGGCGGGCCCTGGAGCACCAGTGTGGCCATGGGCATTGCCAGGGCAAACCCCAGGCCCCTTCTCCAGCACACACCCCTTTCTTGGGATCACCAGAGCTTACTCTGCCCTCCCCACCCCAAAGGGCAGCTACCTCTTGCATCTCTCCCACCTGCCCCTCCTCCGTCTCAGTTGTCACCCCACTACACACACACACACACACACACACACACACGGGCTCTTCTTGCTGATCACCACCAGGAAATGTGCTGCAGAAGTGAAAATAAGCAAAATCCCAGAGGTTCATCGTGTGTTTTGAGTTCTGGTCCTTCTTACAACATCTGCTGTACTTTCCCAAGTGCCAGGTACTGTTGCAGGCACTCGGGGCTGGGAAGCCAAAAAGCAGGTGGTGGTGGATGAGACGTGATCAACTCAATTCAATAGCAAGGTGGAAAGTACCCTGGAACAAGGAAGACAAAGCAGAACACGGGGTTGGGGGACGCTGGGGGAGGCTGGGGCAGGTCACAGCATGAAGGGGTGAATCAGGAAAGCTCTCATCCAGAAGAGAAAGGGAGGAGTGGGCAGAGTAACTGCTGTTCCTGCTCACCCAAGACAGGGAAAACTTGGGAGTTATAATGCTAACACCTGGGGAATTCCAGACTGCGAGGAACTGTCTCTACCTTAGAAGTGGGCCAGGCCAGCATCTGGAAAGATTGCTGAGGGAAACAGCTAGCTCACTGTTCCTCAGGCAAGGGTGGTTTCAGCAGTACTTGGAGACAGTTCTGATTGGCAGATTAGCTGCTACTGGCCTGGAGTAGACAGCGGCTAGGCACGTGCTTCACCTCTGTCAGGAAACAAGGCACTTTCCCCCTGTAAAGAACTTTCTGGTTCAAAATAATCCCAGTACTTAATTTGGGAGGCTGAGGCAGGAGGATAGCTTTATAGTTCACAGCCAACCTGGGCAACTACATACAGAGTTCAAGGCCAACTTGAGCTACATAGAGAGACCCTATCTCAAAAACAAAAGCCTATGCTGTTCATGCTGAAATTTCTAAAACTAGATTCTTAATCTTGAGTTTCTGATTCACTCTTCAAATTTCGTTTGCATTCTGCCTTCCTTTTCTGTCTTGGGCTGAGAACTTCCTCTGATTACCCATAAAAATAAAAGGCTTGTCCCCTCTTGTGCATATGCCCGCTCTGCCACCTCAGTGAGGTCTGTAACACCTGTGCACACAGGACAGAATGGCCCCTTTGCTGGCTACCGTCCTCACCCTCTGTGTCCCCAGCCCGGCTGCCTTCAGCACACTTCTCCAGAGGACCCAGCAGGTTCCCTGGGTGCCCACTCCAGGAATTTCCCCCATCTCTCCAGGAGGCCCCCAATGACCTGGAGTGTCCTTTGCAGCTGGCTACCCCCTCTGTGCTGGAGTCCACTCCACTGGGTGGTCTAGGAGCTCCAGGCCTGGCGTCCAGTCTCTACAGAAGCAAAAGTGTCTTGTGCTTCCTACACTAGGAATTTGAGAGATCAAGACATCATCCTAGTTCCTTAGGAAACAGTTGAGGCCAAGGCTTCCTAGAACCAGGCATTTGAAAATCCTGTCCCTTCCTGCCCAGCTCTTGGTTCCCTCTTAGTTACTTTTCTCTCCTTACTGAGACCAAATACCCAATACCCAAAGTTAAGGAAGGAAAGGTTTATGTAGCTCACAGTCTGTGGAGTTTTCAGCCCATTATCAGCTGGCTCCAAGGCAGGGTGGCGGGCACAGGGGCAATAGTTCAAAGCAGTAGAAGACAGCAGAAGCAGCGGAGCAGAAGCTGGGAGCGAGCCTCTCTTCCACCCTTGTAAGCCGGCTAGCTCCTGGGGGGATCCTTAACACCCACACCCTCTCCATGCCCTCCTCCTGCCCAGGCTCAGGATGTTTACAAAATGAGGCCCCCTGCTGAGTCACTTAGTTACCCTAAACTTCTCAAGTTGCCACAAGCCTATCAAATAACAGCTATGTGGCTCTTTTCACTGTGGTCTGTGGTAGTCCTTATACCTCTACAGACTTGGGCTGCTGAAAGATAACTGAAGCGGGAAGTTAAGATGTCCTAAACCACTTGAGGTTGTCCTAAGCCACCTCAGCATTGTGCGCTGTGGGCAGCTTGCAAAAGAGAAGCCCAATATCACTGAGCCCAGTCCTACAGTGCACAGCATTTTCTCAGATTAAGAGGAACTGCAGCACTTTCAATTTGCAGCTTCCAGATTCCCTGGGGTTTTAGTACAAGAATGGTGAGGGCTGAGATCATTTACATATTTATCAATGAAACCTGTGTTCCTGGAGCTGCCTAACCCATAGTAGAGGCTTGGTAAAAACAAAATAGATGGGTTTGGGAGATAGCTTGGTGGTCTAAGTGCCTGCCTGGCAAGTGCAAAATCCTAAGTTTGATCCCCTGTCGTACGCATGCCATGCCTGCCTTGGAACCTTGGGTGTGCCATTTTGGCACTGAAACCAGGTGTGGTGATGCATGCCTGTAATCCCAGTGCTGGGGGGGCTGAGACAGGAAGCTCACTATAAGTCTGAACTGTGTAGCAAGACTCTGTATCAAATAAATAAGTAAATAATTAAAAAAGAAAGAACAAAATAAAAATCTTTAAGAGACTCTGATAATTGAATATTCTCTCACTCCCAGTTCCACTATAGAAAGCTCCATCCTTGTCCTCAGTGAGACTCATGGGAGTTGAGCTCTTCCCTGGCCTCCTTGGTGCCTCACTTTTGCATCTCAGAATCAATGTTGGCTATTTCTTTCCTGGGCAGGTGTTTTCTGAAGCCTCACCCTCATCCCCACTCATCAGGGTCCAACCTCTGGCACATAGGAGACTCAGTTAATAGTGGTGGATTGATGGAAAGAAAAAGAAAGAAGAAAGAAAGAAAGAAAGAAAGAAGAAAGAAAGAAAGAAAGAAAGAAAGAAAGAAAGAAAGAAAGAGAAAGAAAGAAGATGTAGTCTCTGGTGAAGTGTTCTTTGGCTCTTTGTCCACAGAAAGATGCAAGCAGGACGAGCAAGGGGCACAGCTCTTGGCCCTGCAGACCAGAGCATGATTGATTGTATATATTCTGCACAAGCCTTGCTTGTCAGTATGTAAAATATGATTCTGGCTCCTGGCTCTCTCCCCTCTTGCTTCTTCCCATTGCCAGGCTGGAATTGTGACAAAGGCTGGACGGCATGGTGACAAGCCTGTTCCACGCACGTGATGCCCTGGCACTGCTGAGTGCCAGGCTTTTGCTGCTACGCCTTTGGGGCTGCGAGGCTGGAGGGGATCCACCACTTAACAGAGTGGAGCTGCTGGAGTGACAAGCCGCTGCTTTGCGCCAGGAGATCCTCACTGCCCAAAACATATGGTGTGCATCCCAGGGCTCTCCTGGCACCTGGGCCCTGCCAGTGTACAATAATTAAGCAGTAAGACCCAAGCGAATGGGTTTGCGTTGCTGCGTGACAACCAGAAGCTGGGGTGTGAGCGGAGGCCCAGCGCATCGCTCTCTGCACTGCACAAACGTTGTCTTGTTGGAACTCTAAAATTGTCAGTGACGCAGAGCGGGGACAGTAGCAACAGTGATTTGATGCCAGCACAGCAGCTGGCTCCAAAGACTTCAGCATCGTCTCCTTCACCTTGAGACTTTTAGGAAAGCAGGGCCTTGGCAAGGCCTCTGCTTTCTAGGATTCAGACAGAAAGCTTGCCGTGTGCCCTGCCCCTGCCTCTGTTCTTTGGGGGCTCTGAATGTTGGGCCCCAGGGAAGCACTTCTCAGATCTTACCTGTTTCAGGTCTTACCTCAGCTCCAGGAAGCTGGCCATTGTTATGCCCATTGCACTGATGAGGAAATTGAAGCTCACATTTACCATATGGCAGATGCCACAGGTGTAGGAGAGAGTAGAACCCGTGTCTGTTGGGATCCAAAGCCTGGGCTCTCAATGGCCCCAGTTTCCTGCCTCTTTTAAACAAACAAAAGCTGAGCCCTTCCTGATGTTGTCTGAGTTTGCTAGGGCTGTTATAGGGAGTGCCCCACACTGGGGGGTGAGCCCCTCAGGTGCATTCGGTGCTTTCCTGTGGGGTCTCTGCTTGCACCATAAAGCCATACTTTTATCAGAACACATGTCATGTATCAAAGCCCCCAGATGTCAGTACAGTCTTATTTTAATTTAATTACATTTGTGAGGATTGTGTTTCCAAATAGGCTTATACTTTGCAATATTAATAGCTAGTGCTTCAACATACCTGTTTTGAGGAGACACAATACACATAAAACAGACATGAAAATGGCTTTTAATTTGAATTGAACACAAAACAAGGGGGAAATAATTTTCATGGACAGTAAGGAGAAGTCACTCTTCTGGCTGGCATGAGGGCAAATTCTTCAAAGAGCTGAGACAGCCCCTCTTCCCTGGACATCACGAAGGCAAAGGCCAGCCTCTCACTGTGGTCCTCTGGAGGGTCCTGCCCAGAGCTGGAACCTGCACCTGGGGCTTCAAAGGAACCTATACTTTTCCTGTTTTGCAAAATCTTCTTGTGTGCTGCCCCTAACAGACACCCTCCACACACTTCACCACCCCAAACCCCAAACAAACAAAAGAAAACGTATGACAGTCCATATGATTGTATCAGGATGGCTGTTTGAGAAGAAAGGGATGATGCCAGAGATTTGTCAGGAGTGGAAGAGAGTCAGAGGCAGAATGACTTATTGTTGGTGACACAAATTCATCCTATTAAGGAGTAATGAACAGGTTTGCGTGGCAGTCAATTACCAAAGCCTTCTTCCTGGGGCCAGAAGGAATGGCAAATGCCAAAACGGGGCGCCTTAGGAAGAGCTGTGATGGCAGCCCTAGCAGAGGGGCCTGCTGGAGGCCAGACACTAGAACCACCTGGAGAACCTAGAGCCCTAGACCTCTGCAGTTAAACTATTTGGTGGTGGGACCCAGATGGCTGCACTTTTCTGGATTCTCTAGATGATTTCAGTGAGAATGGCTGACCACAGTCCCCTCCAGTGCACCTCCAAGTGGCTGTTACCTCAGCCGCTGGGTGTGGAGGTGCTGCCCCCTCAGCGGGACTCAGCCACAGGTGCCTCTCAGTGGGTTCCATTTCCTATTACCGTTTTCTCTGGCATTGGGTGAACAATGGATTCTGAGAAAATCATTTTGACAAGGTTATTTTCAGTGGCTATTCCCTGTAAAAAGATCCTTAATAAAAGAGAAGAATGTATTTTTATTGGCAGAGGTTGGCACAGCTTCTCCTTCAGCTTGAAGGACCCTGGTTCCCAGAGAATGCTAGATTGCCTGGGGTGAGACAGAGCAAGGCCCAGGCGTGGGTGGAGAGCATCTGCTTGGCGTTTTTGCTTGGTCAGAGCACAGTGGGGCACTTGGTGGTGTTTGTTCCTATCAAAATGTCCTTGGGTCAAAATAAGAACAAGTGTGTCAGAATGTCCCCGTGTCTCGATCTGTCTTGTGCTGTTATAACACAATGCCCAGCCCCAAGTAATTTATAAAGAACAGAAATTTATTTCTTATAGTCCAAGGGCAGGACCTATGTCTGGTAGCAAATTTCTTGTTATTCCATCCATAGGCCGAAGGCTTCTAGAAGGGCAAGAGAACATGAAAAAACAAACAGGGGCTGAACTTGCTTCTGTTACAAACCAATTCCAGGACAATGACATAAGTTCATTCTAATCGAGCCACTTCCTGAAGGTCCCGCCACTCAACATGGATGCAGGGTAAAATTTCCAAAATAGAAGCTTTGGAGACACATTTGAAATACAGCACTCTGGTAACATAATTATCTTTGTCAAAATGTCGAGGCCTTCTGAGAAGCCTAGGGGGCAAATGAGAGTCTAAACTTGGAACGAGACTCTGAGTGGACGCCTCAGGTCCTTACTCCTCTGCTGGCACAAGATGGAGTCCATCCTCTGCAACCTACTTGGTCTTGCATGAGGCTGTGCCCACCATAGGGAGAGCGCCTAGTCTCTGGGAATATCTGGAGAGCTGGTTCTGTGCTGAGGGTCACAGAGTAAACCACAAACAGCCAACCTTCTGAGTTGGCACAAATTTTGGAGCCAGATGCAGTTTAGATATACGGGAAGGACACGGGAATGTGGTATGACCGCGAAAGCCCCAGACCAACATCTGACCAAAGACCTCCTCCTATGCCTAGGAGTTCTTTCCATGACAAATAGTGCACTGAGAAAAAAAATATCTGACTTCCATGACTTCAAGCTACCCGGGCTTTATCCACCCCCAAGTCCCCTTAGCTATGGGCTCACCAATGACTTATAAGCCCACACCTGTAAAGGTAGGAGCTTTTGAGGGAATGCATTGCAAAAGTTTTTGCTTTTGAGACACAGTCTTGCTAAGTTGTCTGAGCTGACCTCAAAATTATAATTCTCTTCGCTCGGGTTCCCCAGCAGCTGGGATTACAGATGTATGTCCAGCTCCAGCTAGGGGTCATTTTTTTTTTTTTTTAAATCAAATCCATAACATTTTCACTGATTCACCTTGAAGTGAAATCCATAGATTTTCTTTTAAACTTTAGGTTGCTGAGTGATAGAATGCTTGCCTAACATGTGTGCAACATTGACTTCAATCCTTGGTACTGCCAAATAAATAAATCAATAATAAATAAGCAAGCAAACAAATAAAAGTTACCTATCACTCTAACAATAGTGTAAAGAAAAATTAATGAGAAAGCAATTTATAGTGAAATATTATGCTTTTTAAAAATATATCCAGGTATGCCCAGCCTAGACAACTAAATAAGGTTCCAGAAATCAGTTAGTTAGAATGTAAAATTTCCCCCCAAGGGCTAAGGAAACTAAGCTTCTGCCTGGCAAGTGCAAGGAACCCAGTTCAATTCCCGGTACCACACGCTGTGCTGGCCCTGAAACTGGGCATGGTGGCACATGCTTGTAATCCCAGCACTGGTGAGGCTGAGACAGGAAGATCACTATGAGTCTAAACCTTGAAGCGAGACCCTGTATCTAATTAATAAATAAAAATTTCCCCTGAAAGGCTCATGTGCATTGGCCTTTGGAAGGTGATGGGCTCACAAGGGCTCTAACTTCATCACTGACCCACTGATAGATTTATTAGCTGAATGGTGTGACTTTGTGGGTCATGTCTTTTTCTCAGGCCATATCTTTTTCTCAGGTCTCTTTCCTTCCTCTCTCTCTCTCTCTCTCTCTCTCTCTCTCTCTCTCTCTCTCTCTCTCTCTCTCTCTGCTTCCTAGTTGCTCTTGTCCAAGTAGTTGGAAAGACTCTGATGCAGGGAGACTGCAGACAGTACTTTAAGAAACACTGTGGGCTTCGAAAGGATGGGTGTAGAGGTCATAGGATTTTCCCTCAAATAGGACTGTCATTAAGAACTCCTAATTTAGAACTTGCTGCATGCAGATCCACTTAGATTCTCACACTTTTGCTGTAGGGTACTAATAAGACAGTATCTATATGGGAGGGTGGAAGTCTGTGGCCAAGATTTCTATCCACTCTTCCCTCTGTTTAGAACTGACACCAACATTCGCTGGGCACAGTCTACTTGGAATAAGGGTTACATTTTTCCAGCCTTCCTGTCTGCGAGGTATGGCCAGGTGATCAGACTCTGGCCAATGCAATGTAAACAGAAGAGGTGGCTGTTGCTTCCAAGACAAGCTCTCAGAGGAGGGGTAGTGGTGTTGGTGTGGTCTCCTTTCTCTTTCTGACTTTCTAAAACAGGACTTCAGATGCCCAAGAAGAGTGGGAAAGAGAAGACACTCACATAGCAGAGCTGCTGCTGATATGGCCTGGGGCACTAATTACCTGGGACTGACCATGTCCTGCCTTTGTGAGACCATGAGACAGATGTTGTCCTAGCTCCTTTAAGTGCTGTTGTTTTGCATTTTTTCCAGTCACTCATGATTTGCCACAATGGTTTTAATACAGGTTCCCAATATAAGATGAACTGGTATTCAACATAGGATCCAACCCTGTCAGGAGACCTCAGAGGGTCTGAGGTTTACTCTGGGAATATCTTCTCTCAGAGGAAGGAAGAACAGATTCCTCTCCAAATGGGGGCCCTGCCCCACTCACCTGATAAGCACCATACAGGCTAGGTAGTGGCCGAAATAATATACCAAGCAACAGGAATGGGGTCAGAGGACAGAACCTTCCAGGAATTGGCTCAGGATGTGGGGCACTTCGTTGCATAGAGGGCTCCCATTTCTCATGCCAATGGGAGCAGTGTCCTACACCGCTGTCCCCATGAGGGTCCTGTGTACTTGGCCCTTGGTCGTGGGGCCTCAGGACCACAGCTGTTGCGTGGTCTTCAGTTGCACCAGTAAAAAAAAGGAGCGCAGGAGCGGGTAGACTCTAGGAAACTCAGGTCTCGCAGCCTTAGAAAGCTCCAATTTAAGCACTAAGACACAGAATCTGAGCAAAGAAGACACTAGAGCCCGGGGCTGGGGCTTGGCAGAGTGCTGGCTTGCTTTGGGGGAAACCTCCAGCAGGATCCCATCTGCGCGCCAACCACTGAGGGTGCAGGATGCCCGGATCTGCTCCAGCCTTGCGCCCACCCCTCCGGGCCCATGGCACATAGTTCCCAGGCCACTCTGCTCTGAAGGCCATCTGCTTGTCAGAGGCTCGGCTGGCTTTGGAGGTTGGGAACGTCCTTCTCCTTCCTCCTCCGCTTGTGCACATATCTACCTCAGATGAGTACCAGGGCCCCAGCTCCTCCAGAGAGAAGGACTCAATGACTCATGGAGACACATTCTTGGCAGCTTCCTGAGTTTCTTTTCATGTGAGGAAATGGCCCAATAGTTTATAAATGGAGGTCCTGTAACACTGCACCATCTGACAGTCCCCACCTAGGAACGTACAAGAATATACAGGAATGTGCAGCTGAACTCCAGAGCCAGGTTTATACTGGAACCTGCAGACAGGCTTCTGTGCTGGGAGCATGCCAATCTGGGTGGCTCTGGTGAGACATATGTGTGTGTGTCTGTGTGTGTGTGTGTGTGTGTGTGTGTGTGTGTGTGTCTGAAGATAGAACACAGGGTGTTTGCAGTAGGCTACACTGCCAGTCCGATTTGAGTTTATTTCCTTTTTTTTTAAATTTTGAGACAGGGCCTTACTAAGTTTCTAAGCCATCAAGGCTGGGCTTAAACTTATGATCCTCCTGACTCAGCCTCTTAGAGTGCTGGGATTCCAAGTACGCCACTAGGCCCGGCCTGGAGCGATGCTGTGGCTCTATGTCAAGGGGAGAGGGGTTGGGTGGTGAGCTCTGTGGAATGGTTGATAGTTGGGCGACTCTCTGGGGATTTTAGGAAAATACTGCCCAGGACTGACGGTGCTTTGTCTGCATGTGTTCATGAAGGTGAACTGGGGAAGCTTGGGGATTAGCTGTAGAAACTCAGCTCGGGGATCAGACCACAGACTTCTGTCTTCATGGCTAGAAAGAAAGGATCTGTCTGACACAGCAGAGTCCTCTCTTCTGCCGCCTTTCTTCCCCCTCACACGCTCCTGTTACACAAAGGGCTGGCCCCAGAACACCTAGTGAGAACTGTTTTTTTCCTTCCCTCAGAACTGTTCTTTTTGGGCTAAAATGTCCAGGATCTGTTCTCAGGTTGCCTGGGATACCAAATGGCTTAATAATCTGGATGAGGCTGACAGAGTCTGAAACGATGCTCAAAAAGAACATCTGCCCTCAAAATGTCCTCTGAACCAACAGAAGATTTCACACATGACCAAATGATTCACTTCACAGAATGGCTGTCTTTAAATGCAAGGGTGTGAAACCAATCTGTCCAGGCTAAAGAAAGGAGACTGTGGGCAAATGGGAAGGCTAGCTAGTTAGGAGAGGCGTTGCAGAGGCCACCTGCATGGTTTTACATGAATCCAAGAGTCTGCAGAACTGTGAGATGTTCAGGAGTAGTGGGTGTCATGCCCAGCCCCCACTTTCTGCAGATGTGCTGCTTTTTTTTATACACAGAATCGAACTCAGGACCTTGAGCTTGCCCGGTGGGCACTTCATACTGCTGGGCTATCTCCCCAGCAGATGTGCTTTTATTTATCACACATAGATGGAAAGGAATCCCCCATTTCACTTCTAGCAAAAATAGGCCATTTCTCCTTAGGTGGACCTCTTCACCTCTCTGGTCTCAGTTCCTCCAGGTGAAAATGAGGGTGTTGGACTGGGCCCCTGTGGATTGTCTTTTAGTTCTTAATGTTTGAGGACTCTTTCCCCTCCCCCCCAGATTGGTTTCAATCTACCACAATTAAAACCATATGCAGTCAGACACCATGATAGACACTGGAAACACACAGAGACTGAAACACCCTCCCTGTCCCAGGGTTCTATGAAGGAAGCTTCTAGAAGGTTCTAGAAGGAGCTTCTTAGCATGTGGTAAGGCCAAGGGTTTCATTAAATTACATACAAGTTGCTATAAGAGCCCCAGAAGGAGGATGCTATGGCCTGAATAGGACCCCCAAATTTTACATGTTGAAAACTTAATCCTGTGTTAGTGTATGTGTTAGTGTATTTGGAGGTGGGACCTTTGGGAGGTGGTTAGATCGTGAGATCTTCACACTCATGAATAGACCGATCCACTCTATCCTGCTGTTGGCTGTGTTGTAAAGGTGTGCTCTCTGTCAGGTTCTCCCTGTGACCTCATGTTATAATGGTAATAGGAAGTGGACTTAAGACAGGTACCCAGTTGAGATTTTTTATGCTTAAGCAGGGTGTGCTTGAGTCTGGCATCTTCTCAGGCATCTTCCAGGTAGCCACAGGCACCTCAGACAGAAAAACATGAAACCTTAGAAGATGAGGAGGAGCAGGAAGCACTGGGGGTTCTGTGAATAGCTCATAAAAGAGGATTAAAGAAACTCCAGAAGCTGAGGTTGAGGGCAGAGGGACTTTGGACACAGTGAGCTTTGGATCCTATGATCATTGCATGGCGATGTTGGAGGCTATGTCAGAGGAAGAGACTTAGTATGGGGACCAGAGAGCAAATAGCCTAGTGACCCATACGTAAAGGCAAATGGCTGAGGGCCTGTGCCCAGAGAGTGGCTGGGAAGGAGGGGAGGGTGAGATGTAGCCATGATCAGGATTTGGGTCACGTGGGTGGTGGATGGGACTTGGGGAATGGATGAGGTGGGAGAACCGGGAGGATTCCTCAATTTTAGGCAGTAGGGGAACAGTCGTCACTAAGCTGGGAGAGGAATGAAGGGGAGCAGGCTTAGGGCACAGGTGCTGGTAATGTGCCTCGTTCACTGGGAACGGCCAAGTGAGAGGTGACAGGAGTGTCATGGTGGAGAGCTTAGACTGCGCCTCTCCACAGGCATTGTGTGAAGATGCCACTGCTGAGGAGAGTGTGCAGATGGAGCCAAGGGTGCCCCGCCCAGCCCTTGGAAGCAGTCCAAACAAGGCCATCCAGAAGGGAGAAAGTCAGTGGCAGGGCATCGCGCACACCAGGGGACTGGAAGCAGTTGTGCAGTGGCACCATGTGACACTACAGTGGGCGGGGGCACAGGAGGAGAGGCTAGGGAAGGGGAGCGTGGCTCTCCTCCTTCAATTCCAATGGCTCTGCCTGAGTGCTGCGCGCTTGGGAAGGCAGAGCCCAGCCTGTGGGCATGGGTCCTGTGGGGCAGGCTCACGGGCCCACTGTGGTGCGTTCGCTTTCCCTCCTTAGCCCCAAGGAGCTGCACTCCACCTCCCCTGTACCCAATTCTCCTCTCTCAGGGTGCTGTCTACAAGCCTCAACTTCTGGCCAGTCAGGGACTGAGCCATGTGCTGAGCAGTCAGAAGTTTCAGAGTCCAGGCCCATGTAGCCCATGCCTCCTTGCCCCATGAGGCCCCCTCACCACACACTCACACATTGTATATTGAACAATTGTAAACCCACAATAGCATGAATATGTTCACATTTGATCTCTGTCTCTGTCCTCTTTCTCTCTCTACTTCTCTCTCCTGCTTTATAGAAAAATCCAGGAAGGTCACAGTGATCCTAGAGCCATTTTTGGCAGTGTTTTGATGACAAATAGTGACAGTTAAATTCTCCCATGGGAAAGTCATCTTTTACATTGTGTAATTAATAAGAAATATGTTACTATGTTAGGCTATGTTGCTATAACAAAATACCCAAGAATGGGTACATTATAAAAGAAGAGGTTTATTTTGTCTCACAGTGTCAGAGATAGAGTTGTTGAAGAGTGTGGTGAGGTGAGGGTCTCATGGTGTTTCAGCTCATATTGGAAAACTAAAAAGTGTAAATGGCCACATGTAGGACAGCATGGGTGCAAGAGAGACAGGGAAGGTGGTGTGCTCACTTGCTACCAACCTGCTTTGTAAGCAGGCCAGCCCTGTGAGACCTCACCTGCTCCCCCAAGGTGGCCCTTGATCCTTTAGGGGACATTACCTATGAGACCATATCTCCTTCTATTCAGTTCCACCTCTTAGATCCCTTTCTCAAGTCTGTAACACTGGGAGCCTATCTTCCAGCCCATGAAGCGTCAGGGGCAAAGCACAGCAGACATGTGAATATCCTGTCTCTAAAAACCTTCTGCAGTGGTCTTAGCAACCACGGGATCCTTGCCTGAACCACTTATGATGCTGGCGGTTGCAAAATTCAGCCTGTTTATTTTGCTTCGACTGCCACTACAGGTTTTTTGGATGTTTTTAAAGTTCAATGTGTGATCACCTATTAATCACTTGTGGTGGCCACACTGTCCCAGATTTGGTCCCTGGGAACCCCTTTCAATCTGGCTGCTACGTGTTTTTGTCAGGACCCCCATACCTGAGCACAACCTTGCTTTCTACATCAGCAAAATATTCTCGGCAACTGCATACTTTTCTTGTCCTGGCCTGGGACTGGCCATTTCTCTAAGGAGTCCTGACATCTTTTAGTGAAGAATTGAAAACAAATAATGAGTTTTATCATTTTTAAATGAGTTTTATCATGTACATTGGTTAGCTTTCTTGTCGCAGGAACAAAATTCCTGGCACCCGCACCTTAAAGGAGGAGAGCTTTACGTGGGCTCAAGGTTTCAGCCCATGACCAGCCGGCTCCAAGTACAGAGGTCACGGCAGCAGGGCATGGCTGAGAAAGCTGATTGGCTCCTGAGAGCTGGGGAGCAGAGTGCGGAGGTAGAGTCCAGGAGGAAAGCCCCAGGCACCAGGCTGAGCCCTCAGGACCATGACCATGACCCACTCCTTCCCAGCCCTGTCTCCTCCTAATCGCCTACCCGGCTATGTGCTCATCACTGGGTTTACACGCTAATGAGGTTGGTGCCCTCGCAGTCCAATCACTCAATCTACATTTCAGCCAAGCAAGCCTGAAACTCTCAAGGCACCTTCTAGAATCTCCATCCAGAATTCACTCTCCTAACCACAGTGGCCATCTTGAGGGCCTGAGACTGGCCTGGTATTGCCTTCACATTTATTACCACATGTCTCACAGTAATTGTATGAAGACTGGTGTTCCTAATCCACAGGTGGAAAGGCTGACAGAGTGTGCATGGTCTGCATTGGGCCACTAGTGAGCAGAATCAGAGCTGGATCGTGGATCCTGGCCAGACCACTGCTTCTGCTCCCTAGCACTCATGTTATCTGTCACTTGGCCTTTGGGTCAGGACAGTGTCACAGCAAAGTGTGACTGAGGCAGTATCACAGCCCTCCCATGGCCCCACTAGGTGGCTTCCCAGTCTTTCACCATCTCTAGAAGCTATAGGTTTGGCTGAGTTAGGAAAGGGACAAAGACCCAGTGGCAGAGAGTGAAGTGACTACTTGGCCACATTGCCTTGTTCTTGCGTATGCTTCTGATTTCCCTTTGTGCTGGTGACAGTAGTGACCTTGCCTCACCTGAGAAGGGCACACAGGGATGATATTGGAGGCCATCCTCTCTGAGGCAGCATGGCGGTGTGAGATATCCAGATCTGAGGGGGAGGGTGGGAATGGTCTGGATTACAGGGCTGGCACAGAAGCTGCAAGAGTCATTATGTGTGGAGATGAATGCTATTTAGGTTACTTGTTATCTATGAGATGTTGCTATATCTTGGCTCTGCAACTCTGTGGGACAACTGGGAGGTGGTGAAGCCTTCAGAGGGGTGTCAGGCAGTGGGCAGTTAGGTCCGTGGGGCCATGGTGCAGAGGAGATCTTGGGCACCTGGCCCTCCCTGTCTCTGCTTCTTTCCTTCTCTAACTTTAGTCTCTAGTACTTCAAAGATTTCTTTTTTAACTTCAGAGTTTACCTCCCATCCAAGCTACTCTATACATTTCTGCATTTATTTGTTTACTTTAGATGCTACGAATTCAGAGATTTTGGCTGCATGATTTCCAATTTCTTGTATAGTAATGTCTCCTGTATTTGTTTCAGGTGGGCTTGGGACCTGAGATTGCATTTTGCTCCTTGTCTGTATCATTCTGAGTAGCTGTGATCTTTGGTGCAGGACTGTGTGCCCGCGGGTTGTTCCTTCAGACAGGGCTTATGAAACTGCTGAGCTGCTTGTAGTCTGGGGGAGGGAGGTCTCACTCACCTGACGGATCTGGCACTGGGTGACAGGCTGTGCTGGCGGCGGGCTGGAAGTCTCACCTGGCAGGTCTGGCGCTGGTGGGCCTGGTGCTGTCTGGTGGGTCTGGTGCTGGCGGGCCTGGTGCTGCCTGATGATGGTAGGCTGCGCTAGCAGTGGGCCTGAGAACCCTCACCTGGTGGGCCTGAGGCTGCCTGATGCTGGTAGGCTGCGCTGGTGGTGGGCTGGAAATCTCACCAGGCGGGTCTGGCACTGGCGGGCCTGGCGCTGCCTGATGACGGTAGGCTCTTTCCTTCTCTGCTATCACACCATAGACTACTTTCTTCCACCACTTACTTCTGTCCTAACGCCCTAGGTCTTAAAGCACCTGAGCAAGTGACCACAGACTGAAGCCTCTGCAGCCATGAGCAACAGTGAAGCTTTCTTCCTGTGAGTTGGACTCTCTCGGGCATTTGGCCACAGCCATAGAAAACTGACTGCCACGGGTGTTGAGTTTACGGCACTTTACAATTGCTAAGCCTGTAGCATGTACAGATACAAATTCCCTAAGATGAATATGCTCACTAACTAGAATTAAATAATAGCAATAAACATAAAAATAGATAAAAATGGGAATCTAAGAAGAGAAAAAAAAAAAACCTCTAAGCTTCATTTGCTTTATCTGGAGAGTTAGGACGATAGCATTTATTTACCTCCCAGGGTTGTTGGGCAAACGAGAGAGGAGTGAAGCATATGACATAGGGGGCCCGGCTCACTGTTGACCCATGACTAGTTTCACCTGGCTTCGTGGCTCCTTCCTGAAGGGTGGAGGTGCTGGACAGCAGTGGTGGGAAGAAGGCCCATTGTAGCAAGCTGGAGTTTGCTGGGCTTCTCTCTCCCCAAGTAGGTCAGGGCCCCCCATAACTAAGCCGGCAGCTTTCAGACAGAGAATTATATTTAAATTAATTCAAGAGAGAAAACAGTTTGGGAGCTTCCTGATGCTTTGTCACAGAGAAGGCAGGGTGGTCACTCTCCCTCGAGGTTTCTTCAGGCTGAGGAAACTCCTCAGCAACTCCTCTTGGAATTTTTTTCTAGCTGCCTCACTGACGTCTTTTCTTAGAGGTCAGCAAGCGTGGTCAACTTAAGTAGAACTCTTGAGTGTTGCTCCTAAGCGGTGACCCTCAGGTCTACCTGTCTCAGCCTGGTCACCCAATGGTCTGCCTACTTCTGCCCTGTGTTAGTGGTTTTCATTGCTTCAGTGAAATACCCAAGGCTATTAATCATAAGGATAACTGGTTCTGGAGGTTCCAATCCCAGATCAGAGAGACAAGATCTCGTGAGAGCAAAGAGAGAGAGAGAGAGAGAGAGAGAGAGAGAGAGAGAGAGAGAGAGAGAGAGAGGCAGAGAGACAGAGAGACATAGAAAGAGACAGAGAGACAGAGACAGAGAGACAGACAGAGAGACAGAGAGAGAGACAGAGACAGAGAGACAGAGACAGAGAGAGAGAGGCAGAGAAGGTCCCAGTGACCTAAGGACATCCCCTTAGACTCCACCTCACCACCCATAGTTTCACCTGGGACCTAACATGTAGTGCACAGGCCTTCTGGGGGACATTTATGCAAACTGTAGCATACCCCAAGCCCTCATCCCCTCCCAAACAGAGCAGGCAGCAAGTCTTGGCTAGCTTCTCCTCCATGGTAATTCCCAACTGTGCCATGCTCTCGTGGGATCCGAAGGGTCCCTAGTTCCTGAAAGCTGAGGCGACCTTGTCAGCTGCACTGCTGAGACAGCTCGGAAACTGCGCTGGCAGCAGCACCTCTCCCAACCCACGCCGACTGCCTCCCTCAGACCAGGTCCTGGACTCAGTTCTTCATGTGTCCCCAGCCCCAGGGACAGGTTCTGCCAGCGAGAGGATCATGAGCAGGAGGCTCCTTCCCCAAGGACAGAGGTGCAAGCATGGGTCTTCTGTTCCTTGTCCTGCTCCTCCATCTCTCCCTTAGGATGGCGTAGCCCCCACCAACTAGTATCCTGGCTCTGGGAACATGAGCCCAGAAAGCCCTTCCGCCCATGCTACTCTTGAAAGCAAAGACATGGTCACTCTTGTCCCACCACCGGTGCCCTTGGACCTCTGGTTTCAGTTCTCTCTTGCTTCTCTGTGGCCCCTGCTGTACTCAGCAGCCAGGGACCTGCTAAGGACACTAATCAGACCCCGCTACTCTCCACCTGCAAACCTCTCCCCACCTGCAGGCTGCATGGTGACCTGGCTCTAGATGGCTCCATCTTGAGTGACATTTTCCACAGTAGAGTCAGACTCAGCCCCAGAAAGGACATCTGGCACCCACACTACAGCTGTTCCCAGCTTAGCCCAGGATTCTTTTGGGTATCACCCTGTCCTCACTGACTTCTCATTTTCTGAATTTACTCATTTATTTACTAACTTACTGTGTTAAACACCTTCCCATGGCTGTGACAAAACACCTGAGATCATCAGCTTAGCAAAGGAAAAGGCTGGTTGTGGCTCATGGCTTGAGAAGTTCAGGCGACAGTCCTTCTGCTGTTGCTTTGGGCCTGTAACAGCACAGTACAGTGTGGAAAGCGCATGTACCAGGGGAGGACTGTTCATCTTCTTGGTGGCTAGGAAGCAAAAGAAGAAAAGGTACTGGGGCTCCACAACCCCCTAGAGGTCACAGCTCCAGTGACCTGACATCCTCTCGCTAGACCCTGCCTCCTGAATACCCCAGCCCCCCTCAAGGGCTCCTGGGGCTGGGAAGCGAGCTCTCCATGTTCGTGCCTCTGGAGGTCATTTATTCAAACCACAGCACTGTTCATGGCAAGGGTTTGCATGCCGCCCTCCTCCTAGAGCACCAGTTCAAGAGAGAAGCCTTGGTCTTTCTCCACAGTGGCGCTGGCGCAGCCTCAGTGCTCACGCTCACTCTGGTGTGGGGGAGGTGGTGAGCCGTGGCTGGGGAGTGCTGCCTGCCACGCTTTTGCCTGCAGAGGACCGAATTGTGGTGTCCCAGAAGATGGTTCGCCATCTTCTTGTGGGAGCTGCTTGCAGGCTTTGTAACCTTCCAAATTAGGAAATCCTCTCTGCTCAGCTGGGCTCATCTTTGTTCTTACTGCATTGTGGTTTTCCAACTGGAGGAGCAAAACATAGTGGTTGGGACTCCAGCAGGGCAGGGGTTGGGACAACAGTTACATGTGGGTTTCAGTCCAGGGTCTGCCACTCACTCGCTTTGCTCTGCTCAGGAAGTGACTTAGCCACTTCAAGTCTGTGTCCTTGGCTGCCGCATGAGGGATCGTCCAGAGTTGTGACAGTTCAAGAGGATGAAAGAAGCAGAGCACAGGGCCTGGCACTGGAAGGGCTATCGATCACTTCCTGTTTTTACAAGGTCTGAAGTTAGGCATGATGGGCTTTCTGGGGTCATCGATAGATGTGAGTACGAGCGCTACTTAAAAATAGCCTTCTCACTGACCTCACGCATGTCTGTCTCCTCGGCTAGGGAGGGAACCAATACCCCACAGAATTCCCCTTCATGTGTCAGAGCTGGCACAGTCCAGGAGCCCCTGCTCCTTCTCCCTGCTGGAAGGAATCGCAGCAACAAGGCTTCTGGGACACCAAAACCACGGTCCTGGGAGGCCATCAGCTGATACTCCTTCAAGATAAAGAAAAGCCACAAGTGAGTCTCTGTACATGCGGCTATTTTTAGATTTCTAGCTTTATAACGATCCTGGAATTTCTTATTCTTCTACTTTCTTCTTTTCTTTTCTTTTTCTTTCTTTCTTTTTTTTTTTAGAGGGTAAGTTAACATAAAACATTGAAAAAATAACCCACCAGCAGCACAGCACAGTGAGACGAGCCCAGGACCTGGAGCCAAGAGCCACAGCATCGCTGTCACCAGAACTGAGAGAGGAATGAACCTCTGTGGTTCTGGCCTTGGCTGTCCCAGGACCCCTTCAGGATGTGGGCTTCCACTTCTGGGCTTGCAGCATAGCCTCCTGGCAGCTGGGGGGGTCCAGTGTCTCACAGTGTGCCGGTTGGGTTGGCGACTCTGAGGTGGCCCTGGACATGTGTTTCCAGCATGTGCTGGCTCTGGTGCTGCACATGATCCACAGCGGGGAGAGGCTGGGAACTCTTTAGGGGCGGATTCTCACAGGGAAGTCTTCTCCACTCTGCAGCCTGCGCTCACTGGTGTGGATGGCCAATTCTGCCTTCCCTCACCAGAGGGAAGATTGGCTGAGGTCCACAGGCATGACGTGGCCCAGAACCACAGGGTCATGCACTTTCACCAGGACCTGGGCTCCCAGATGAGGTCAGAGGATAAAATGAGCAGCAGTGAATTCCTAGCCCAGGTGACCAACAGTGACACTAGGGACACCCAGGGATGAGGCTCATAGCCACACCCAACCAGGCAGCCTCATAGATGGTAGCTGCCTTAGGTGGCCGAGGATGGGAGGTAGAATTATGGGAAATCCCTTCTTAGCAGAAAAGAAAGCTCAGTCTTGCGGACAGGTTGCCAGAAGGAAAGTAACCCAAGGACTGTGTGCCTGTTGACTGTTACCGGGAGCAGGCGGAGGACTGCCGGGGCCAGGAGCCGACCACAGGGTCTTCCCCTGAGCGTAGTCTACCTACCCAGAGCCCTGTGTGTGTGGTGCCCCTTGACTGCTGGGCTGTCTGTCCTGCCTCTGTGCCCCTCATCACTTGGACTTCTGCATCCCACCCACAGGCTAACCTCCCCAAGAGCAGGGATGGGTGCACTGGTCTTTGTGGCCTTTTCCAGCCTCCCAACCTTCAGAGCTAACGATGAACACATGTGTGCGCATGCACGCACGTGTGTGTGTGTGTGACCCTGGCCAGGGTCCTTTCCTCACCAGCTCTTTCTATAGATGCAAAGAATACGAAAAGATTGATTTACAGTTGGTGGGGAAGGGCCTGTGCTCAGCAGGCTCCATTTAAAGCTACATCCTTTGAGCAAAAGGCAGGGTGCTTGCGTCAAGCAGAGAGAAGCTGCCCTCTGCTGGCCATATGTGGTAATTAAGAATCCCACAGGTTTGTTTACCTTTAAATGCTTCTGCTTTCTTCTTCCCTCCTCTGTTTTACTTCTTTCCTAGTGTCCCGTTGCTCCTGCGGATTCCAACTCTTGACCTTGTGAATGCCAGTGGAAAATGTGCAAAGCATGTTGAGTATCATTTTATTTCAGAAGAAGACAGTTAACTACAGGAAATAAAAAATAAACATTACACATCAATACTCAAACTTACAACCAAAGTCATGAACTTTTTGAGCTGATCTTTTATTTCCATGTAACAGAGAAGCTATTATATTTGGGGGCATATTTCTTTTCCAAGACGAACTTAAAGAAAGAAAGCTCTATTTGCCTCACTGTCTATGATTGGCTGGCTCCTCCGAAGAGTGGCGTGGCAGACTGGCACCGCAGGGAAAAACGGCCCGTGGCGTGCAGAGAGCAGACACAAGCCAGTGACAAGCTACGAGCAGCACGCAGCCCTCGTTCTGTCCCTTCTGTTTTACCCAGTCTCCTTTCCCTAAGGGAAGGTAGCACACACACCCTCAGTCCCACAATTACCTCAATCCCAGCCTCACATCCGTGATTCCACCATCATATACCCAAGCTCCAGCCGCCTCTGAAAAACCCCACCTAGGATTACATGAGGCTTTGGGAGGGGGGCATCTAGCTACAAGCCATGACAGAGTTTCACTATGTTGCCCAGGCTGACCTCAAACCTCAAAGAGTACTGGAGTTCACGAGCCCGGTCCACTGTACCTGGCTCAGTGTGTTTATTGATAACTGATGGTGACAAGAAGCCATGTGCACTCCTATTTGTGGATTTATCTGGTTGACACCCAGTCGTCCAGTGAAAACCAGGGTGTCTGGCAGGGTTCATTCATGTGGATGGCAAGGGCGCAAGAGCTGTGAGGCCTTGGAGAAGGTTAGCTTATGCTTTATGCAAGCTTGGGATTCGGGGCAGGTAGCCCAAAGTCTTGCTTATATTGTGCCTATGTTAAAAAAAAAAAAAGACACCCCCAAAAAGTTCCCAGAACCTTGCTGAGGAGATGGAGAAAAGCTGTGGCTCCATCCTGCAGAGTAGAAGGAGCAGAGCAGTTTCTGCAGGCCGGGCAGGCTGACCTCTGAGGGTCCCAACAATGTGGGGAGAGAGCCTCTCCCATGAAGCAGTTCAGGGGATACCGGCGCACTTCCTTGGAAAGACCCAGGGCTTTGGAGTCAGCCCCCACTGAGATTTCAGCTTCAGCCTCGCCAGCTGTAAGGAAGGCCAGGTCCTTAGCTTCCTGGTGCCTCATTCCTCTTCCCTAAAATCAAGGTACTGAAACACGCATCACGGTGGTCCTGAGAGTCAGATGTAGCTTTTGTAAGGGCAATAATCACCTCAGTGAATGGTGACCAACACTGTGATCGATGATTGATCAATAACTGATCCCTCTCAATTCTGTGTGTTAGAGAATTGTCTCCACCTCTGTAGCCGTGGAGACCGACTTCTGTTTAAAAATAAAAACAAAAACCTAGCGTAGAATTAGGGATATGGCTCAGTGGTACAAGCAGCTGTCTGGCAAGCACAAGGTGCTGACTCCAATTCCCAGTACCAACCAACAAACAAAAAACCTGTTCAAATACAATAATTTTTTTAAAGTCTAGCACAGTTTCCAATGGGAACATGATGTTGAGGTCCTGGGAGCAGGGCTGTCCCCTTTCCTGAAGTCCCCATTCATCTCACTCCGCTACCTGCAGTCTGTGAGCGTCTCAGGCTGGCAGGCATGTCCCCTGCCTTTGACCTGCAGTCTCCCTCACATAACCTGGGTAGGTCTGTCCCTCCCTCAACATACTCAAAACTGTCCTGACTGAACACTCTGTTACTCACTTTATAAGCCATGTCTATCCCCAATATATGTGTGTTTATTTTAGATTGGACACAGTTGTGCCTCAGATTTGATCAAATGTACATTTAGAAAATTTGGAAAAAAATAGACTTTGTCCTGAACATATAGACGCTCCAGTGTCAGCATTCCCTAAAATCATAACACAGTGACCACTTGCATAGCATTTGCTTGGTATTCACTGTTGTAAGTTATTTAGGACGATTTAATGTGTACAGGAAAATGTAGGTTCTATGCAAATAGTAGTCCAGTCTGTGTAGGGGACTTGAGTGGACACAGATTGTCGTATCCTCAGGGATCCTGGGACCACTTCCCCACAGGGAGGGTGACTGTAATATTGCACACAAATATTCAGTCTAATCACAAGTGTTTATATGAATTGAGTTTGTATTCTTAAACAAAGTGAATACACAGAATTTCCAGCCTCACCTTCCCGCCTCTCAGTAGATTTTCTTGGGCACGTGGTTTAGAGACCACGCCTCTTCAGAGTCTGGGGGACCCCAAGCTATGCAGACTTTCAGAGTTTGTTCTTCCTGTTGTCTCATTCTGTGTCCCAATATTTGAGGGAGTTCAAGTCTCTTATATAAAGTGTCCTAGTGTTTTCATAGAACCTCTGCATATCCTCTACCTAGCACAGTACAAATGCTATGTAAATAAACGTTACCTGGCATTATTTAGAGAGTAAGGATAAGCCAAAAATTTGTACATGTTTAATGCCTGCACAGTTCTTAACCTGAAAAAATTTAGTTTTGACTCTCAGTTTACTGAATCCACAGATGTGCAAACTGGGCACTCACCATCACCCCATCCTGCCTCCCATGGAAGCCGTGGTTCCCTCCACTCCATAGGTGTCTCTGTCTTGATACCATCCTTGACATGCAGCTACCTATGTCAAGTTGAAGAAATGGCATGCTGGGAAGGCAGGGTGAAGGGAAGGGAAGGACGGATTCCCAGATAGTTGCAGACTCCTGGGGATGAGACCTCCCTCAGATGTCGCGAAGTCCCTGCTGTCGTGCAACTAAGGCTCTTAGGCTGGAGGACACCAGTACATGGCCAGGACCTCAGCAGGGCCATCACCGCTCCTATGTGCCATACCCACATCTCTGTAGAGTTGGGCACCCGTACCAACACCTGCTCCCGTGCTGGGGAAGCATGGGTTGCCACCCAGGAGCTCTTGAGCATGAGGAGTGTTGTCCTTCACAAAGACCATTCAGGAATTCTTGATATAGATTATGATTGAAATACTGACATTCATATATAACTGTTAGTGCATTTCTAGACTATGTGGTCAACACTGTAGAAGTTTTAAATGGTTAAAACTGGCTGAAATAGGTATGAAAAGCCAAAGAGATGTAGAAATCATAATTAAACATTGCAAGAGAGACTAAATAGACCATGAAAATGAAATGCAACTTCAGAAGGCGAGAGACACTGAAGGCATGGAGGAAACAAAATGACTAGAAAGGAGAAATGGAAAACTGAGGAATGAATCAAGGTGCAGAACGAGAGGGGAGGTACGGACCAGTGCCCTGACTTGGAGACTCTGAGGTCAGAGGTGTTGGCTGCTAGTTTATGCAAAGATTAGCACTGGGGAGAATGGTTCACCTGTGCAATAAATACAGCGGTGCTTTATTGGTAATTACAAGGCTGCTCTATCAAGCAATGTGCCCTACCAGGTGTGCAGCTAGTTGTTTTGGTCATTAGCGCCACAGCTGCTGTCTTAACAAGTTCAGGGTCCAATTGTAATCTCAGCCCTCTGGGAGGCTGAGGCAGAGGATCACAAGGTCAAACAACTTAGTGACTTAGCAAGACCCTATCTGAAAATAAAAAGTGGAAAAGGCTGGGGGTGAGTCGTGTGAAGACCCTGCACTCATCCCCTGAATTGCCTCTCCGAAGTTGTAATTTCCTTATATTAGTTAGTATAACAGATGTGTGAGTCATTTACTGTGAGATGCCCAACATTAACACCGAAGGCTTGTAATCCTGCCCTCAGGGCTGGGACAAACACCCCACACCTACCACTTAAAGGAAGAGGAGGAGATTTAGTTCAGCTCACAACTTCAGTGTATGGTGGGCTGGTTCTAAGGCAGAAGAAACGTGTGGATGGGCCTGTTGGGCAGGAAGCTGCTCAGACCTGGCCTCCAGGAAGTCAAGAATGGAGGTGCTAGAGAGGAAGACAGACCTAGTTCGTGCCCCCAGTGACCTCCTCCCCACAGCACATGCAGCTATGAAAGTGTCTGTGGAGCTAACCACTGTTGAGTGTAGCACCCCATGATCCAATCACCTCTCAAAGCCCTGATTCCGAGTGCCAAAGGCTTTTAGGGAACATTCTAGCTCTAAAGCATAAAAGTCAGAGCAGGCTCTGAAGGAGAGGGTACCTGTGCATTATGCAGTGAAGGCTACATGGAGCTTAGCAGGCAGCAAAGGGGAGGAGTGCATTCTGGGTAGGAGAACAGTGCACTCTGGGTAGGACACCAGTACCAGCTAAGACCCAGCTGGGAAGAACTTGGCGGGGCTTGAGGAAGGAAGGGTTCATTGGGGACGGACAGAGGGGACAGTGGGGTCAAATAGAGATGTAAGCTAGGGAAACCAGCTATATGGATGTAAACCGGTACAATTACTATGGCAATCAGTGTGGAGATTCCACAAAAGAACTAAAACTAGAAATTCCACTTGATCCAGCTATTCCCGTTGCCTTCTATCTGCCTGAAAGAGTTAAAGATATATTATGTATGCATACTCATGGGTATAACAGCACAATTCATAATAGCTAAACCTGCCTTTCCACAGGTGAATGGATAAAGAAATGTAATATTACACAGAATGGAGTACTACTCTGCCATAAAAAGGATTAATTTCAGTCATTTGTGGAAAAATGAATGAATGTAGAATGGGACCATAATGCTGAGTGAAATAAATCAAATGCAGAAGGTCAGATATCACATGGATTTTCTTATATGAAAAACCCCCAATATAAATAATTTAGAAAGTGAAATAGAGGCTGGGTTATAGGAAATAGGGAAGCATACCTTTTGCAGATAGAAAGAGGATCTAGGAATAGAGAGAGGAAAGGGGAAATACGATGTGATGTGTATATGGTGTTTTCATTTTGTATCGCAAATATGTTCTAAGAAAAATAAAAAATTAAAAAATCATGTTAATAATAAAGGGCACTGCTGAAGGGTTTAAAATAGGCAACAACAGGGTTGATGGGGGTGCTGATGGCAGCACCCAGAAGCAGCCTGCAGGCAGTGGGCATCAGGAGCTGCCCAGGAGCCTGGCTTCACCTGGAGCCCCTCTCTCTGTCCATCTGCACTGGGAGGGAGGCTGCAGTGCAGGGCGTGAGGTTTCCAGCTGGGTAGGCCTGCGGAGAGCCAGTACACGGTGGCCAGCTAGGCGCACTTGGAGCATCACCTAGAAGTACCAGTGACCTGAGCCCTCAAGCAGCTCTCTTTCTCCTTCTGGCCAGGGGACAGCTCAGGAGAGAGAGAGACTCAATTGGGTCCCTGACTTGGCTTGAACCTCTGAGGGCAGTGGACACCTGACACGCAGTGGTAACCCCAGTGGGCAGGAGGAAGGAAGGACACCTCCCTCGCTGGTGGGCAGGGGCCACACGGGGAGGAGCCAAGTGCGGAAAGGTGGAGGAGAGCCTTCATGGGGCTGAGCGGTGTCTAGACAAGTTCTCTTTCAGCCACTCACTAAGCATGTGACTTCTTGAGGATTCATCTTCCTATGTCTCAGATTCTCCTCTGTAAAATGGCCTAGCCATAGTCTTCCTATCAGATTCTAACACTGTGTAATCGCACTTGGTATGGTTTGAGTCTAGTTGTCCACCCAGAGCCTCATGCAGTCATGAGGCGGGAACTTCTTCAGCTTGATATTAACCTAGGATCCACTGGGATTATGGATCTTAGTACTGCTGGGATTATGTGTGTGAATGCTACTTCAGACTGAGGAGGAGAGCCTGAGTGTAATACAAGAGAGACAGAGAGACAGACTTGCTCTCTGTTGCCATGGTTGCCTGTTGCCACTGCTATTACTACTACTCCCTGGTGCCATCTTGCTGTTGGCCACTGCCATGGAAGGTTGTCCTCTGCCATGTACCACTCTGCCTTGGAGCCAACTGAGTATGGAATGAAACCTCCAATAACTGTGAGCTAAATAAGCCTTTCCTTCCTTCCTTCATTTTAGGTGTTGGTTATTTTGTCCCAGCAACAAGAGAAGAGTAACTGAGACACACTTTAAATAAATAACTTACATTAAAATGCTTAGCATAGAGACTGCTGCCCAGTAACCAGAAGGCGGGTAGCTCCTACTGACTGTTTAAAATATGGTTTCTTGGCTGGGGGGATAGCTTGGTGATCTAAGCATCTGCCTGACAAGTGTAAGGATTTGGGTTTGATCCCTGGTACCATATGCCATGCCATGCCAGTGCTGAGATGGCCACTGAAACTGGGCATAGTGGTACATACTGGAATCCCAGCACTGAGGAGGCTGAGACAGGAGGATCACTACAAGTCTGAGCTGCATAGTGAGACCCTGTGCCAAATAAATAAAAAGATTTAAAATATAATTTCTTGATGGCCCTTTTTGGGGTGTGGGGGTGCTAGGGATTGAACTCCAGGTCTTGTGCATGCTCTACTATGGGAGTCACTCTCCCTGGCCCCCCATAATGGCCTCCTTCTCTCCATAATTCTATGCTTTGCACCCTTCTTTGCTTCATCACATTCCTGGCAGCCAATGACCACACCATTGTAAACTCTGACTTCTGGTGCAGCTGCCAGGGACGATCAGCAAGACTTTGGTCCCTCCTGTGGTGCTGTTGAAGTTCCAGAAAGGCACTGGTGAGAGGGTGCCGTGTGGCACAGCAGCTCTCAGAAGTGTCATCAGCCTCTGCGTGGTTGTGGTGCATGGGCTGGGTGGATCTGCAGCCCTTGCTGTGCAGGATGGGCTCTTGAGGAAGCTCAGCAGCAGGAGAGTGGTGGAGAGCTGTGAAAGTGCAGGCGGGAGGTGGGGGATGGAAAAGAATCCTCCCTCGGGGTCTACCCTCTGCCAGCTGCAAGAAAGCTGGCCCACAACCTAGGCAGGGCTAAGCCCAGAGGATGGTACTGTTGTGTGTGGGGGTCACTAAGAGAGAAAAATACACAGTTATCTAGAACTGGAATCCGACTGATATGTTTTATTGTCTCTTCTAGGTCCAGCATTTAATCAGTGGCAAGAGAAGATTCACAGAGACAGGAGTTTTTAAATTCTCTAGATTCTTGAGGCAAGCAAGTAAAAAGACTCTGATAGGTAGAAGACGCACAAAATCAGTGCAAGCTGACTGTAGTGGACACTAACTGGTGGTCAGCTTGTTACCCAGCGAGGCTGAGCTAGCACAGGGCTGGGTGTGAGAGGCCCACCTGAGGACTGCTGCCAGCAGCAAGAGGCAGAGTTAGAGAAGCTGTTGTGAGGCTGCTCAAGACGCTGCCTGGAGAAGCTGTTGGAGCTCTTGCAAGCTGCTGCCTCACCTGGGCTGTTCTGCTGGGTGACCTTGTCAGGCTGGCTTTCCTGGCAGACTTGATTGTTCTCATCAGAGGAGGAGCTGGAGAGCTCCTTGGCACTCAGAATGGCTGCAGTGCACTTTAGGGGAGCTCTAGTCCTCATTATGAGCATCACTTCCTGGCTCTGGAGGGGAAGATGGTGCCCTGCTCAGCCTCATGGAGAAGCTTGTCGCATTGGCTTTCCTGGTGGGAGCTCAGCTTTCCTTATCACTAGAGGAGTTCGGGACCACTCTGTTGCTGAGGATGGCTGTGGTACTTCTGGGGAAGCTCTGGTTCTTAGCTTGAGCATCGCTTCCTGGCTCCAGTTAGGATCCCTCAGCCTGCTAGCACAGATCCTTCATCCCACTGGCACAGACTTTCCAGCTTCCACCACTGACACTGAGGCCTTCCCAGTGCAGATCCATGAAGCAGACTCGCATGAGACACTGTCGTGGGCTCTAGGCTTCAGCTGAATTTGTGGGAGGCACTGTCATGGGCTCTAGGTCTTCAGCTGGACTCCTGTAGGCTATTAGCATCCAGGCCCTCAGCTGGATTCTTTGGTCTTTAGTGTGTGGACAGATTTCCTGCACTCTTTGTACATGGTTCTTTACATGATTCATTATAAAATAATCTTATCAAATGTGTCTTATACTGTATTATCCCCCTAGCAGAAATTCCAGAGTATGACTCTGACCAATTGGAAGCATTGGTAGAATTTGGGCTGTGGGGCCCAGGGCAAATCGCCTAGCAACTCTGTGCCTCAGCTTCCTCATCTGTAAGTAGGGACAACAATATTCCAATGCTACAATATTCTGTATTTTGGTAGAATTCAGTACCCGAGAGCTGGGCAGGCCTCCTGGAGGTCTGATAAGGGTCAGGATTGGATGCAAGCCCTGAGGGGGGCCAGGCTTTAGCAGAACACACATTTTGGGAAGAGGCGGACTAAGATGGTGTTTAAAACTCTTTCCTCCCTGTGCACCTTTAGCGCAGGCTAACCAACTGCTAGATGTTCCAGTAGTTCTCTCTCTAGAGCAAGAAAGGACAGAACTGCTGATGTCTGCAGTTCCTTCCTGCGGCCAAATCTCAGGAGCACCTCTAAAGATCTGAAAAGAAAAAAAAAAAAAAATCACAGGCAAACATTTTTGTTGATTTCTTTTATAACCAGATTTGTTATGCTTTGTAACCAGAAAGTTGAAAACTTGGGATCAGGACTTTTGGAATAACCAATCAGATCAGCCAGCTAAGTTATTTGCATATTACTCCAGGCCCCTGCTGTCCTCACATTCCTTTTGAAAACTTACAACTAGAAGAGTTTTATGTCTGAGAGCCTTACAATTCCGAACCTCAGGAACATTCTGTCCAACATGGCCCACAGACTCCAGAACATGATGCAAGATGTCTGTGTGCTTTCTGAAGATGTTTTTATTATCCTGCCAGTAGCCTTACTCTGCTCTGACTAACCCTTGCCAAGCCACGAGTATGACTCACCTTCCACCGCCTTGTATCCAGCTGAGGGCTACATCCCAGGCTGGGTTTAGAGAGGGACTGCATCATGCTCTCCTTATGCACTCCAGTGTGGGAGAAGCAACCTGTGGCTGAGAAACACACACACACACACACACACACACACACCCCGCATATACACACATCAAGTACACACAAACACACGCCTGAAGCTCAGGGCAAAATAAATCTGCAAAGCAGTTGACTACCAGCATTAATTTATGGAAGTCAGGAAAACATTTCTCCTGAGGACTAAGTTAATGCACTGCTGAAAAGTGGACAAGGAGGAAGAAATGAATATTTATGGAGTGTCTGCTCTGAGCCAGGGACTGCTGGAGCTGTCACAGATGTGACAGGGAAGAGGGCCAGTGTGCTGCTGAGGTGGAATGCGGAATGGAGTTGTGCTGATCATGGCTAACGGGCTGTGGGGTCCGGGGCGAATCACCTAGCAACTCTGTGCCTCAGTTTCCTCATCTGTAAGTAGGGACAACAATATTACAATGTTACAATATTCTTATAGAACTTAAACAAGAAAATGCATGTGAATGTGCCTGGCTCCCACTACACCCTAAGTAAATGTCAATGATCATTGTTTTGTCATTTATTTACTTTTGGTTTTTGAGATGAGGTCTCGCTATGTAGTCCAGGCAGGTCTTGATCGTGCTTTGGTCCTCCTGCCTCAGCCTCCCAAGTGCTAGGATTATAGACCTGTGTCTCCACGCCTTGCTCAATTTTATTTTATTTAATCTTCAAAGAATCCTTGTAACATTTGCTGCATTGATTCTATTTATTGTTCTTCTTCTTTCTTTTTCTTCTGGCGCTGGGGGTGGAGCCCAGGACCCTGGCTGCACGCCAGGCAAGTGCTGTGCCCCCAGCTAAAAAAAGAAATTGGAGTTCATAAAAGCGGCTACTTCTCCAGGCGACGCTGCTGGGAACCGGCTTGGAGCAAAGCACGGAGCCTCTTGCTTTCCAGCTGAATCTCCGCCTGCAGCCCCGATGCTGAGGCGTCAGCGCCCTGACGACACACGGACCAACCCTGGCCTCTTGGTTCTTTGCATTTCTCTTCCAAGGCGGGAAGTCCTGTCCACACTGTGGCAAGAATAAGCCCAGCACCCAAAGGCTTTCTCCGCCGCACTCTGCTGTGGGAATGTTTCGCAAAGTGGTTGTCCTTGGCGCAGGACGCGCTAAGCACCACAGATCCACAGAAAGCTTTGTTATCCTTTCAAAAACTCTCTCCATGTCCCCAGAAGGAGCTCAGGGACCAAAGAAGCAGGCAGTCACGTGTCAACACCGTGTATTGGCAGGACAGGGGTGGGAGTCTGGCCTCGGCCAGCCTGGTGCGCTCAGCCCGCTCTTAGGAGCAGGGGTTCCGAGAAGAGGCGGAGGACACACAGCACGAGGCGCAGAAGCATGAAAGAGCAGAGCTCTGCGCAGGTGCTGCGCGCCTGACAGAAAGAGAAAGCACAGGGTCTCGGCGCAGAGGTGGCCAGGGTAGTGTCCTCCAAGCAGCGGTGCTCAGTCCGAGCTCTAGCGACGGATGGGAGGTGGAGGAAGGCAGAGCATCCGGGACCCACATCCGAGTGCTGTTGGTGCTAGGGAGGGAGGTGACCCCACGGGGTTCACCAACTCAGGGCAGCTGTGGAGACCAGACTTTAAGGTACCCATCCGTGGGCTCTGCCACGGTAAGATGGGACCCCAAATCTGGTAGACTTAAATATGATTTTCATTTTGCTCCCGCTCACATTTCTGGGGGCCCTGACTGCTGGCCTATGTCCTGGCCCGGCTGCTCTCTTGCTGGTAAGAGGCAACCTGGACAGATCAAGTCACAAGGACTGGGACAAAGTTGCTGAGGATAGGAGGAGCAGATGGCCAGAAAGAGGTGTGGGGAACTGCAAACAGGAGCTCAGCCTGCCCCGTGTGAAACCTGGGGCCAGGAGTGTGGTAAGGCAGTGACTGTTACGGTTCAGAGGAGGAGGATGGTGACAGGTCCTGCTCATGAGTGTGGAAATGGATGGGAAGAGCTGGATTGGGAACATATTTGGGAGGAAAAGTCAATGTGTTTGCACCAGGGGTGCTGAGGAAAGGAAAGAATGTCGCGTGGGGTTGCTTATCAAGGCAGGGAGGCCTGAGATCTGCTTCGCAGTTCACGACACCTCTCAAGCATTTCTGTGGGGTTGGTGTGGAGCTGGAGTTCCCTGGCAGGAGGGGAAGGAGGGCCAGCTTTCCTGCTGCTGTTGTCTGCATGTGGCTTGTCCACCAGGGGTCCAGGCGTCTTAGACTTAGTCCACCCCTAAACATGAGGCTGTGACCTTGTGAAGATCACCAGGGCTCTGCCCTTGGAAAGGATAACAGTAGCTTTTGTATGGCCCCTGAGCCTCCACAAGAGTGCCCTGGGGGCTGGGGAGATACCACAGTAGTCTACGCCCTTGCCTGGCAAGTGCAAGGACCCAGGTTCGATCCCTGTTAACCCACCGTGTGGGTCCGGAAGCCCTGAGTGCACCATGCTGGCCGCCTAAAGGTGGCACACGCCTGTAATACCAGCCCTGGAGAGGCTAAGATAGGAGGCTCTGACTGCAAGTCCTAGCTGAGCTGTGGAGCAAACAAGACCCTGTACCAAATAAATAAAAGAGTAAAAAAAGAAAAAAAAAGGAAGAAAGAAAAATTAAAGAGGACTGGCCAGATAGCTCAGCAGACTAAAGTGCCTGCTTAGGCAGAGCCCAGCCGCCAGGGTTTGATCCCAGGCTTACTGTGCTGTCCCTGCCCCTGGGGAATGCTGAGCCAGTGACTGAGACTCCGATGCAGTGGCGCAGGCCTGTAATCCCAGTGCTCATAATCCCAGTGCTCAGGAGACTGAAAACAGGAGAATCACTGTGAGTCTGATCTAGTAGTGAGACCTGGAGAAGGAGGAGGAGGAGGAGGAGGAGGAGGAGGAGGAGGAGGAGAAGGAGGAGGAGGAGACATCCGTTGGGAAGAAAGCATGTGCCCCTGCGTCTGTCTGTCTGCACACTCCTGCCTTTGACACAAGGCCCTCACTGGAGCCCAGCTGCTCCTACTGCTGCTTCGTCTCCAGAAGTCTGACCTAGAGTACACTGCTTTCAAAGTCAGCCTGCCTCGGGCATTTCCTTTTTGTACAGAAAATAGGTGATACATTTTTTTGTGCTCATCCCTTCGTTCCTATCAGAGGTGGAGAGTTTCTCAATATCATGGAAGTGGGTATGAATTATCATTTTAAAATAGGAAACTGAAGAGGTAAAAATACATTTACTGTTTTTAGAAATATTTATATATAGTGCTACATTCTTATTATTAGCTGGGAGCACTCAGGCCTACAAGAAGCCACAGTGAGGCAGAGAGTGGCCCTAGGATGCTGTGTCAGAGCCCTGGCCCAGGGAGGGGCCTCACTAGATGGGAGCTGCAGTTTGGAGATCAGAGCCAGGCAAGTGAGAAGGCCTGGAGAGCGGCATCTACACACGGGCAAGGGGCGCCATTCACACGGAGATGGGGCAAGGACGGGCTGGTACTGGGGTCCCCGTTTCCCACTGTCAGGGCAAGAAGACGTACATTTGCAAAGGGAAAACTAGAGTTTCTACTTAGTGTGTAACTGGAGATACCTGTGGGAGCTCAGTATTTAGTGGACATACAGGATATTAGCTTGCTCGGCTGCCCTGAAAAAATACCAGAATGGGAGCTTAGGCAACATTTATTTTCTCACAGTTCTGGAGGGGCTGGTTCAGGAGAAGTGTTGATCCTGGCTCATAGGTGGGTTCCTTCTCATCACATCCACAGGTGGCCTTTCCTCTGTGGAGGGAGAGGAGAGAAGGAAAGAAGAGGAGAGAAGGGAGGGGGACAGAAGGATGGGAAGAAAGAGAAGGGGAAGAGAAGGATCCGGTGCCTCTTTTTATAAAGACACCAGTCCTACTGAAATAGAGCTCTATCTTTCTGATTTTATTTAACTTTTATTTTCTCCCTAAAATCTACCTTTCCAAATATATTTATATTAGGGATTGAGGCTTCAATGTTCGTATAATTTTTTATTTTTTTTTTGGTTGGGGATATGTATTGGCACAGGCCTATAATCCCAGTGCTTGGGATACTGAAAACAGGAGAATCACTGTGAGTCTGATCTAGTAGTGAGACCCTATAGACCCTGTACCAAAGTACCCTGTACCTCCTCCTCGTCCTCCTCCTCGTCCTCCTCCTCATCCTCATCCTCGTCCTCCTCTTCTTCTTCTTCTTCTTCTGCTTCTCCTTTTCCTCCTCCTCCTCTTCTTCTTCCTATTTTTTAATGTCTATAGCAGATAAATATAGAAATAAATATAGCTGCATATATATACATATATATATATATATATATATATATATATATATATATATATGTTTGTCTGTGTCTGTAACTACACTTACATATCTATGTGTATACATCAGTACCTGAGTGTATGTGTCACTATAAGTATGTATGTCTCTATGCCGCTACTGTTGTAGCTCTATCTCTGTATCCATATATCTGTAGATACTAATTAGTGTACCTATAGGTATGTATTTTTAACTCTCTATAGCTATATACCTAGGTATCCACATCCCTTACCTATGTATTTGTAGGTACATATCTAGTGACACATCTATATAGCTAATCCATACACACATTCCCAGCTCTGTCCACTAGGACAATCTGAGAGCTATGGCATTCAGATAGCAATAAGCACACATACTCAGATCTTGATTTCTGAATTGTAAAAGACAGCTTGAAGGGCTCCCAGTGGTCAAATCAGGCCAAATATGTGCACCAAAATGTGAAACAATAGTAACAGAGGATTTGCTGAAGGAAGAAATCATATAAAATATAAATAATGACTAAATTGAAAGTTTGGAGCAGGTGAGATAGCTCAGTGGACTAAAGCGCCTGCTTAGGCAAGCTTAGGCAAGCGCAGGGACTGCAGCTTGATTCCCCAGCACCAGATGCCACTCCAGCCCCACACCCAGGGCTCTCTGAGCCTGCCACTGAGTCTGGGCGTGGTGGCACATGCCTTTAATCCCAGTGCTAGGGAGGCTGAAAGCAGGAGGATCACCACAAGTCTGAGCTGCGTAGTGAGACCCTGCAACAACCAAGTACGTGAAAGAAAGTAAGAAAGAAAGAAAGAAAGAAAGAAAGAAAGAAAGAAAGCAAGCAAGCAAGCAAGCAAGCTTGCTGAGGAAAGCTATGTTTATCTAGTTTGAAAATACCTCCCTATACTACAATGGTAATGGATTACAATGATAATGAACAATTTTACAGAGAACACTGGTTGACATCATTCTAATGAGGAGATCAAAGTGAACGTTGTCATTGATAGGATTCATCTAACTTCATGCCCCTTATAGGAGACAATGGGATTGTAGCACCACCATGCTGATGTTTCTTCCGAAGATCCCTAACCTGTACCTCATTATGTGAAACACCAGGTAAACCAAACTCAAATGACATTCTAGATAACACCAGGCCTGTCATCCTCAAAAGTGTGAATGTCATGAAAGTTGAGGAAAGACTGAGGAACTGGCCCAGACTGTCACCCACAGTCCTCCCTCTTTGGGTACCGGCTGCTGCCCATGAGCTGTTTCTGGCTACAGAAAACGAGCATGCTCTACCTGGTTGTCACCAACTGGCTGTGTGAACATGAGGGGTTTGCTTAAGATCTCAAGGCCTGAGTTTCTCATCTATGAAATTGAGGTGATTTAGGTGAATGATATTTGAGCTTTATAATTTATGAAATCTGAATAAAATGTCCTTAAACTTTTCAGGAATTCCATGGACTATAAGCTCAGTTCAAAGAGTTTGTTTTGTTCCTGAACGATGTGGGAATAAACAATCCCAGCTGACTTGATACACTAGCTCCCCACCTGTCGGAGTGTGTATTTCCTGTGACCCTCAACATTAGGAGGTGGACATTGATGCCTCAGGACCTCAGACTCCGTTCAAGTTCTTCCAGTTGTCTTTCTTAGCAAAAAGATCTGTTTCTGAATCCGGCGCTGGCTCTAGCTGTCCTGTCTTCCTAGGCCCATCCAGTCTGGGTCAGCATCTCATAATTCTCTTAAACGACCCTCCAAACTGAAGTAGAACCACCGAGTGCTTTTGTGAAAGTCTGCTAACTGACTGGACAGTATATTCATGCTGAAAGTTAACATTTGATTTTTTTTTTTTTTAAGATTTTGGACAAGAATATATTTTATTTTTTCATAAAAATTCTAACAACAATATATTTTTTCCTTAACTTAAAAATAGAGTGTTAGAAAGCAAAATTGAGGCTGTTATTCATTGCACATTTTACAAATAGTACTGAAAGGAAGAAGTCAACACAATGGATTTAACTTCTAAATATTGAGATATTGAAGCGATCATTTCAGAAGCTTGACTTTGCTCCTTCAACAACCGGGAGCTGAGGTTCTTGCTGATTTTCTTGTTGAAGATGACCAGGAGCTCCTCCTCGGACCTGTGGCAGTCTTGTGCCGCCATGTGTCGGCAGTCATGTACCACTGAGCTAAGACCTTTTTCTTTAGCTTCTTGACCGACACTTCATTCACTTCATTCCCCGGGGTCTGCCTCAGAACTTCCTTAATTGTTCCCTTCTAGTTGAATTTATCTTTAGCAGGGGCCTGCTGGTCTTCTCAGAGTTTCCTGGGACCGTCACCTTTTTCTTCTTAAAATCCACTTCAACTTCCCAGTGCTTATGCTTCCTCTTCTGTGGAGCAGGCTTCCCTGCAGAGCCACTGGCCCTGGGGCCTCCTCCCCCATCAGCCTCCTGCTGCATCTCTGTCCCCTTCTTGCGCTTCTTAAGCTTCTGACTCTTGGAATTTTCTTGATGGTTTTCTAATTTCAGTTCTTTCTTTTCTATTTTCCTGTTCTTCTGCCCTTCTTCCTTCCTTTCTCTTTCGCTCTTCACCTGTGCCTCCTGCTCTTCTTCGGGGCTGTTTGTGTCAGAGAGGGGAAGCTTTTGGGTGACTTCCGAGGGTGGCTTGGCTCCCTGCTGGGGTCGGGGCTGCTGCTCCTGCCCCTTACTCCCCTGGTTACTGCTGGAAGCTTCAGAGATGTTCTACACCTGCTCCAGAATGGATTCATTGTAGACTTTCAAGCTGTTCTTCATCCAGTTCTGAAATTTTGCCTTTTTCCGGTGTTGTAATTCAGAAACAAGGCAAGTCCAGAGAGGAAAATAGCGCTTTATTTAAGCTGGTACCCCGCGGTGTACACTCAGCAAGATGTGACAGGGTGCGCGCCATGGCATGAGAACAGTGGGTTTTTAAGTTTGCAAACTGCAAAAGGGGTGGGGTGGTGGGAGTACAACTTGGGAGGCCAGATATGGGCTGCAGAGCTTAAGGCAAGGGAGAAGCAAGGGGAGCACACTCCTGGAAGGGGCAGATATGAGCTGTAGGGTTCAGGGCAGGGGAGAGGCAGGGGAAGCGCACTTCTGGAAGGAATCAGATAGGGGCTACAGAGCTCACCTGTGGCTGCAAGGCAGTGGATAAGTAGAAAGTTTTAGTTTAATTCAGACATAGAATGGCGGCACATGCAGAACAAGATGGAGACGCTTTGGTTAGGGTACAACATCCGGGGCACGTTGTTAAAAGCTCTAATTTGCTCTAAAAGTTCTTTCACTTTGGGTCTGACATTAGGTTTCTTAATTAACTCATTAATTTTCCCTCAGTAGCACCTGCCAATGGTTTAACCGGCTGCAGGGAGCACATGGAGCACTCTGCCCCGCACCAGAGCCACCTTTCCCAGCCACCCAGCCGCCCGGCACCTAACTCCCTCAACATTTGATTTTTAAAGCTTAAAACAAACTCCAACATTGTTTAAAAATTCAAGCAATACAGAAAAATGTAAAGAAAAAGGGTTAAGAAAGAATCCTTCCTTGTTCTAGACCCATTCTCTTAAGTGTGACAGCTCTGGACAAATTGATGAACCAAGCTTTCCTGAATCTAGTTCCTTAACCAGCTTAGACAATTTGTCCTGCACTTGCTGTGCCTTTGTTGTTTTTACTCTTTCATAAGAATCATGCGAACACTTGCCTTAACAAATGCAATGCTGTCTACTGGTACCCCTTGATTTACTAGTGGTGACTCCATACACACATTTCAAAAATATGCAGTGCATGGCTTTAACTTTATTACCCATCGGGGCTTCTCACGGGACTACTTTACTACTGTTCACAAGTAGTCTGCTCCATATTCAGGTCTAGCGCTGCTTCCATAATTGATGTAGAACTTAAGACTCTTGTTTACTTTGTTCTCAGAAGCAGAGGGCTGAATTAATCATTTTCTTTAGCTGCTGGTGTGCTTTATCATAAGCTCCTGTGGAGCCCCAACTCACTCATTCGTTCTCGCACGGATGCAGGTGTGCAGGGCTTCTACTCCCCACTTACCTCCTCCTTTCCCTCATAGGTGACCATTCTCAGGTGTCTGATGTACACTGTTATAAGCTATGCTCTATTAAAAGTGTAATGGCATTTAATACACCTATGTGACACCTATTGTTCACCAATGTCCTGCTGGTCATGCCTCCTCACCTGCCTTCTTCCTTTCTCCCTCCCTTCCAATACTCCCGTGGTGTGGCGATGCGACCCAGGACCTCACACAAGCTAGGCAGTGTGAGCTGCACCTCTAGTCTAGCTTCTTGTTGGTTGATTCAGTATTATTTTTTTAAAAAGCCACACTCATGCTGTCATGTGTCCATGAGCCTGTCCCTTTTTGTTTATCTGGTTTCTTGAGACAGGGTCTCACCATGGTAGCCCAAGCTGGGCTCAAGCTCAGTGATCTTCCTGCCTCAGCCTCCCAAGTGCTGCAATTACAAATGTGTGCCATCTTGCCCGGCCTTGTTCCTTCTTACTCAGCAGAGTGATTCTCTCCATTTGTGCCCTGCATCTCCAGTGGCTGGACACCTGGACAAATAGAAGTGCAATGAGCCTCTTTGTGGGCAGCCCCTAGGGCAGGCAGGCACATTACAGTCTCTGCCAGTCTATACACCCTCCTCTTGGTTCCCACCTCCTTATAATCATTTGGCCTTATTTATTGCCTAATTTCAACCAACTAGATGGGTTCTCAGGATATCAATGCTTGTTACTTTGTATTTCCATAGTTACTAGTGAGTTGGGAGGCCTCTTCCTTGTCTGTTATCCATGAGGGCTTCACTCCCTAGGAAGTGCCTCTCAGGATCCTTTAATCCTTTGTTCATTTGAGAAGAGGTCTCTTGGTCTTTTTTTTTCAGAGCCAGGGATGGAACCCAGGGCTTATTGCATGTTAGGTAAGTGCTCTACCACTGAGCTACACCCCTACTCCTGGGCCTTTTTGTTGATTTGTAGAGGTCTTGTGTGTTTTAAATGCCAAACTCTAGTCAGCTTCCACGTTGCATGTGTCTTCTATCTGTCATCTCTACAACCTTGTTGTTCTTTGCATGAAATCCTTTCATTGGAATGAATTCAAATCCATTAAGCTTTTACCTCATACTCTGCACTGGTGAAGTTTTTTTCAGAAGTGCTTCCTCCAAGAGCCTCCCTGGAGACCACAACCACATTCAGATTGAGCATGACAGCTACAAAACATTCATAGCCTCCTTGTTGTGTCTTCCAGCAGAGTTTAAGCACTGCCTCTGAATCCGAGCCCCTGCTACACAGATCTAAACCCTTTTCCTCCTACTTTCCATCCACACTCAACTGCCTGGGGCAGACCCCACTGCTTCAGCAAGAAGGCTCACGCCTACTTGCACCCTGCTGTGGCACCTCTTTGCCTCTTTCCAAAGTGTTCTGTTTCTTAACTACCCTGGGCCACCTCTGGTCTAGGAGTCCACGTCCTCAAACCCAAAACCCAAAACTGTGATGAACCTAGCTTTTGGTGACCCTTTCCTTTCTGCCCTTTTATGGGTGTACTTAAAAACTCAGTGCTAGAGCCTTATTCTCCGATTGTTGCGTGTCGCTCTGCGCTCTCCCTGGGAGAGTTGTCCATCTATTCATTTTGCCCACGGTTTCTGGGTCAATGCTCTTAGTAGTCACCTAATAAATACTCGTCTCTCCAAATTCGAGCTGCTGCCAAAGACTGATTACTTAGGCCTCCAAACCTTTTTAAAAATGCATTCTTTCCTCTGCATCTCCAAAGCCACATCCGAGCCGAGGCTTAATCACTGCACACTCAGACTCTCGCCACCTTTCAGTTCCTGTCTCCTCGTTTCCTGTCTGCCTTCGCTCCAGTGAGTGCAGAGAACAGCCATAAATTCCCTAGGGTTCAGGACCTCTGGGTTCCCAGGGACCACACACAGTCTCTAATGCGCCTGTATGTGCCTCTGGGGCTTGAGCTCACAATGCTCACATTCTAACAAATATTCCCATCTGCTTGGTTACCTTCAGCTGTGGTGGAATCACTACCTTCTCTGGCTCTTTTGCCTAGAGTGTGCTTGGTTACTTTTCTCTTGTTGCTTTGACAAAGCTGGACAAACAGAAGTGCAATGAGCCTCTTTGTGGGCAGCCCCTAGGGCAGGCAGGCACATTACAGTCTCTGCCAGTCTATACACCCTCCTCTGGGTTCCCACCTCCTTATAATCATTTGGCCTTATTTATTTCCTAATTTCAACCAACTAGATGGGTTCTCAGGATATCAATGCTTGTTACTTTGTATTTCCATAGTTATTAGTGAGTTGGGAGGCCTCTTCCCTGTCTGTTATTTGTGAGGGCTCCACTCCCTAGGAAATGCCTCTCAGAATCCTTTAATACCTGGTGCTCAAAGTTAGGGATGGGAAGGTTTACTTAGCTCACAGTTTGTGGAGGTTTCTGGCCACACACAGTTGGTTCCAAGGCAGGGTGGTGCGTAGCACAGGGGTGGAAGGCAGCAGAAGACAGCAAACGCAGCAAGAGCAACAAAGCGGAAGGCGAGATTCTTCCCTCCCTTATGCTGTAAGCAGGCTAGCTAGGCCCTGGGGCGGGCGTAGCACTCACATACCTCTGTGCCCTCCTCTTGCACAGGATGAGGACGGTCACAAAAATGAGGACCCTGGCCCCCTGATGAGTCACTTAACCATCTAAACTTCTCAGGCTGACACAATGTATCAGCCCTTACCTGTGCTTGAAACTGTCACCTCCTAGCTCACTGTCAGTGGGAACTCGGTGAACTGGTCCTCTTGGGACCATTTGTAAACCCCTAGCACTTCTTTCTGTGAATTCATCTCTCCAAGTGTGGCATTCAGAGCCACACACAGTGCTACCCATGAAGATGGGAGCAGAACTTGCTCTTCTCTCCCTATGGGAGCGTCCTGGGGCTGCTGTGACAGTTTATCACAGGTTTGGTGGCTTGTTCTCTCATAGTTCTGCATAACAGAATTCCAAAATCAGCATCACTGGCTGCTACAGCTTTGACCTGCGGTGGCCTCTAGAACTTAGAAGGTTTTTCTGGGCTTGGCGCTGTAAGTAGATGTGGACTCTTTAATGGGCGGGGCTCAGTAGAATGTCTTGGTTATCAAGGTCGTGCCCTCTAAGGGGATAAGAAGAGGCCTTCCCTTCTCTCTTTGACCTCCCGGCTGCTCCATGTTGAACGCCTGCCCATCCTGCTGATATGCTACCTACCACAGAACCAAAACCATGGTGCCAGTGGATCCCAGGCTGGAACCCCCAGAAGGATGAGCTTTTCCTCTTTTGGGGATATGACAGGTATCTGTCAAGCAATGGAAAGTTAACACACTGTGCAAAAATCATCATTTCTCTATTCCTCCAGACATAAGGGAGTAATCTGTTCCTCGCCTCTTTCAGCCCTGGTGACGCTGTCACTGCTTGGGTTGAATCACCTGATCTTGGGCAGTACCTTCAAATCCCTGCTCTGTTCTGTCACTCTCTATTTTGTGTGCTGTCTCCTCTGTCTTATGAGGACACAAACAATTGTGCTTAGGATCCACCTGGGTAATCCAGGCCAATATTTCCATCTCAAAATCCTTAATCCAATCTTCAGCCCTTCACCCAATCCTTTTCTACTAGGTAATGTTCCGTGGGAGAGAAAGAGAAGCACCTTCCCTCACTCCACGAGGGCAGTGTCTCACACCTCTGTGACCAGATCAGATTAACAAGAGATAAACAAAAGAGGTGTGCTTAACCAAAATTTGCATACAATGAGAACTTCAGAAATGACTCAGAGACCCAGGGGCAAACTATTTTTCTGCTTAGTTTCCTTGAAGAGTGCTCTGTCATGTAGAAGTCTGGCTGCACAGAAGGGGCCACAGAACTGTGATGGACAAGAGAGGAGCCCTGCGAGAACTGCCTGCATGGATTCTTCTTAGGCCTCCAGGTAGGAGTTTAGATTAGCAGTCATGAGCAGGCACTTGCTGACAATTAAACAAAAGGCTAAAGCATAGCATAGACGATTTTTCACTCAAGTTGCGTAGATTTAAGAAGATCAAGCCCCATCTATACTTTCTGGGCACCTCTTCTCCTTGGATCCCTGTTAACCTTAGGGCCCAGGGTACTTCCTCCTAACTGATCCCTGACTTCAGGGTTGTCATCATTTATAAGAGGTGTGGCTTCCACTAGGCAGAAGTATAGCTTTGCTATCACAGCAAGGTGATAGAAAGATCAGGCCATCCAACAACGGCACGGGATGTCCCCTTGTTGCTAGGTACAGATTTTCTCTGAGGTAGCATCTGCCTTGGGCTTCCCAGAAACTTAGGCTTCTTAGCTTCTCCATCCTTCCTGGTCTCCTCAGGAAAGATGATCCCAGGCCCAGTCAGATCTCAGCCTTGCTGACTGGATCTAAAGAAAGACACAGCTACTAATTTACAAAGTAAACACCTCATAATTTGTATTCACGTCTGCTATCTGAAGGCTCACTTCTGTTTACCTCCTGCAAGGTTCCCAGGGCCAGCAGAGATGTCTGTGTGCAGAGCAAAGTACAGGAGACAGTCTAGGTCACATGACTGGTTCCCTTAGATGGCTGAAATTCCCAGGCATTTCTATATTCATGTGTTTTATTAAGGAAATAAGGCTGATCTGTGCTATGGTCTCCTTCCCTCCCTTTCACACCAAAACATAATCACCAAAATGATTGGTTTACCTTTCTCTCAGATGGCAAAATCAATGACACAAAGAACTTTAAGGAAGAAAAGTTTATTTTGGCTCAGGATTTCATAGGTTTTAGCCCATTTTCACCAGACTCCACTGAGTTATGCCTGTGGCAAAGCAGAAGCATGCAGCAGGAAGCTGTGCCCCAGCAAAGCTGCTCCCTTGGTGGTAGCCAGGAAGCAGAGAGGGGAAACAGCCAGAGAAGACCGGGTCAGGGACAAAATATAACCTTTAAAGGGCAGGCTCCAGCGACCCGCCTCATCCAGTTAGGCCCTACTTCCCAGTAAACCTATTGAGCTATAACTCATCAATGGGTTAATCCACTTGGTGAAGTGAGATTCCTCATGATCGCTCAGTTCCTCAAATTCCGTCCAGCGGCAACACAGGGAGGAGTTGGGATGACATTCTGGATCCCAACCCTAACAGAGTTGGTATTAGGAAGTGGAACTCTGGGAGACGATTTTTCAGCTATTTGGACAGAGCCCTGGTGAACAAAATGAGCTTTTCTAGAAGACCCAGGAGAACCTACACCACCTTCAGCAGCCACAAGATGCCTCCTGTGAAAGGAAGCAGTTGCTCACCAGATCCTAAATCTGCTGATCTGCTGGGGGCCTTCAGGGCTGTACAAATTCATAGGTCTGTACAGGCTATTCCACATAGAGCATGCTGTAATAGTAGCCCAAACTGACCTGAGCTGATTTGGAATGCATTTAGGGTTCAGGCTTTTCAGGGGTTGGTAAAAAATATGCTCCTGATTTCTATTCCCGCCAGACCAACTAAATAAAATTCTTAAAGTTCCCGCAGCAATGTGGGTGGCACCTCCAGTCCTTCCTGACCTTCGGCCTGCCTCCTCTTATTCCTTGTTTCACACCCAGGCCTTTGTGAACCTCTGTGGAAGGCAACCACCTGCGCTCATAACTCCTGCCCTCGCAGAGAACATGCTGCCCCAGGGGAGGCAGCCTTGCCACCACAAGTTTTTTTTAGGCAGAGTTTAGAGGTTTATTTTCAGTCTGTGCAAGACTAAAGTTCAAAGCAAATTTAATTTTGCTTAAGGGAACATTGTAAAGTAGCAATTCTTGGTATTACATGCCTTGTACGATCCATCTCAAACCAGAGAGAATTACATTGTTGTGTCACTGTTCCAAGACACAAAGGTGAACAGTTAAAACATCTTGAACATGCATCAAGCTTATAAAGTCTCAAACAAAACTTGGCTTTTCTGTACATACTCCCGTCAGTGAAGTTAATTTCTGTGCACCACTTCTCCTGCAAACCGATCTTCTATTTCCTTTCATTTGACCTAGATCGGCTGCGAGACCTAGAGAAGGATGGGGACCGCTGGAAGCTGGCTCTGGCCTCAGCACCGCTTTCACCGCCCTGTCGAGCCCTGGGCCAAGTCGGGTGACCGCGCCCTGCAGGGGGCGCGCGCGGGCTCTGGCGGACGGGGAGGAGCGCCGGGGGAGCGCCCGAGCGGGTCACGGGGTCGCTAATGGCCGCCCGCGTCCGTCCTGGGAGGAAATGGCCCTGCCGCGCATCGATCGTGGCGGGGCCCGGGCGGCGCTGCGGTTCCGGCCCCCCCGGAGTCTCTCGCTCTCTTCCTCCGCTCCGGCTCCGCGCCTCCGTCTGTGTCCGCTTTCTGTCTCCTTCCCGCCCCCGTCCTTTCCCCTCCCTCCTTCCTTCCCGCCGGCTGCACCGGTCTCTGCACCTGCCCCACGCCCGTCCTCAGCCGACAGCAGTGCGACCCCGAGGTCCCGGGGCGACGTCAACAGAAGCCGGTCACTAAACGTGACTTTGCTGGGAGCGGACTGAGCCCGAGGGCCGGCGGGATCGGCTGTGTCCGCCCTGCCCTGCCCTGCCCTGCCCTGCCCTGCCCTCTTCCGTGCGGGTCTGGTGTCTCTCCAGGAATCTGGGGACTCTCGTGTCCCGTCCTTGCTGCAGAGCGGCTCGGGAAATGCCTGCCCGTCTTCGCGGCACAGGGCTATGCAGGCTCCAAAGTGAGCCCGTGTTCATTTCCTATCCACCCTGCCACTCGCATTTTACAGAGGACCGAGTCCGGGGTGGAGGAGAGCTACACGGCTGGAGTGGCGAATCACCCAGACTAGATTAGTCGCCGGACATTCCACATAAAGAAAGGTCTCCATTCAGTTCCAAGGACAGATTTTTCCTACTTTTGTGGAGTGGGGTGGGGAGGCCTGAACCTAGAGCCTTCGCGTTGAGCTACAAACAACTCCAGCCCTTTTTGTTGCGGTTTAGCGTCTGAAAGAGAGTTGCCAAGTTGCCTAACTGGCCTGGAACTTGCAGTCCTGCCTTAGGCGCCCAGGGTGCCAGCGTTACAGGCATGTGCCTGCCTGTGCAGCATCCAAGGACAAGTTTTAAAGAAAAACACTCCCCAGCAAACAGGGCAGGAGAGTGGGCAAAGGGGCGGCGGCGGGTGCGTGGGCAAAGCGTTGGGCTGCACCACAGGGTTCAGGACTGTGCACAGAATCGAGGGTGGGGGGGCAAAGCATTTGTGCATCAGGCCTTGTCAGCATCAGGGTTACCAGTGTTTCTGCCAGTGACCGGCTCGGGTGAGCCAAGGGTGTTTAGGAACTACTGTAGTTTACTAAAATGATTATAAAAATGCCACAGAGTGGGTTGCTGGCAGCATTCGACAGAAATTCATCTGCCTGCCTCTCCGGAGGCTGGAAGCCCAAGGTCAAGGTGCTGGCGGGGCTGTTTTCTCCCGAGGTTTCTCTCCATGCTTGCAAATGTCTCTCCTCAGGGTGTCCTCATGGTGATTCTTCCTCTGTGTGTGCAAGATTTATGACCACATTTCTGGGGGAACACCAGTCAGGGCCCGCCTGAAAGACCTCACGTAGATGTATGAACCTCTTCGAAGACCTGATCTCCAATAATGAGGCAGGAGCTTAGGGCTCAGTCAGCTGGCTGGACAAGTGGGCGTAATTTGTCAATCGTGGAGAATCAGGCCTCATGCACCAAGCCCTGGACCAGAGAGTAGTGTCTTCAGTTCTTCTACCAAGCAGGTTTTGGCTTAGATGGTCAAGATCTGCTGTCCGAGTGGGGGACATAAAAGACCCTAGTGGCTAACTTCACAGCTGCCATGAGCTCTCTCAGCTGCCCGCTCGCATTCCGAAGGACATCCTGCCATTCCTACCTGTAGTTTGCCCACAGTCGCTACCTCTAGTACCTTTAATAAATGTAAAGTCTTGCTACCTTTTGTGCATTTCTTGATCAATTCTATGTGTGAGACAGCAAGCATCTCAAAGCCTTGGAAAGAGCCCAGAACTCTGGTAATAATTAACATTCTGAGTTACAAGGGTTTTAAACTAAATTTTGGCTAGGTTGGGGCTGGGAGAGGCAACCTCACAGAAACCCAAGTAAGTTTTAGCTGTATGACGCTACACCCTGAAAAATGTCCACTGCTATTTTATATGCAAATCAAAGCATTTTTTTTTTTTTTTTGCGTAGACGTAAACATCTTTCCTAAAAACACATGTCTGTGAGAAAAAAACCTCTATGTATCGACTATTTGTGGTTTTTAAGTCATGAGTCTTTGGTTTGTCTCAAGAAAAATCATGTGCGAAGTGCAATAAAGAAGAAATTTTTATTGCTCAACCACTTCTGAAAAATTTCAAACCAGTTTTTTGTGTGTGTCTGTAAAGTCTCATGATTTGCTCTGAAAGCGGATCTCTGCAAAGCTGGAGTGTGTAGTTCGGGCTGACGGACGCTAGGTGGCGCCCCGGGTAGCGGCAAAGAGGAGACAAAATGTCCGCAGGCTCAGCTCTGCTCTGATTTGGTCTGAATGAAGAATGAGTCTAGTCATTCTTGAACTTGGATTTCTTCAATCAAAAGGAAACCTGCTGTTCTGACTTTAGTGAGGACGTCAGACTTGCGCGCCCGCACACGTGTGTAGGTGTGTGCGTTTCAGGGAGCAGCCTGTAATCCAGGAATTCACAGAGCAAGGCCGAAATGGTTGTTCTTAGAGGAGCTGTTCTTGCTCCGTTAGAAACTTTAGTACGTTCTCTTTGGGGCGACACACACTTGCACGCCACGCCCTCCCCTCGTTCTCACAGGGCTCTTGGCCCCCGAGGCGCAGGCCTTCCCTCGCAGAGCTTATGCCATGGCTGCCCTGTCTGCGGGCGCTGTATCACGCCTCCTACTGCGACGCTTGTTATGCCCAGCTCCCCAGGCCACGCGCTGTGGCGCTGCATCTTAATTTAAGTTCTGGGTTTGGAGCATGAGGATGCTGCTAGGACGTGCCTCTCACCACATTCATTTGTTCTCCCAGGCTGCAGAGTGTGGGGCTGTATCTTCTCCTTCCATCGTGCTGGGTGAGGCAAGGCCAGGGCAATAGAAGACTTACTCAGCTTTTGAAAGCCGCCCCCTACGTGCCCCTGTTCTGCTGGATCCCGGGCTGTGTTGGGTCTTACCTTTCAACACCCAGGACTCAGGCTCAAGTTCTGTGTTGACTGGGAAAAGCTGGATACTGCAGGCATTCTCATTTTGCGACTCACGTTTCACCCGCTGGGGTCCTCAGAGGCCCCTCCTTCCCTCCTCTGCCCGCCTCTCCATCTTCACCTTGCTCAGGTCCCAGAGACTGTCCTCTGTGAACTGGTGAGCAGGATCCTGTCCCCAGCTGTCCTGACCTCTGGATTCCAGCTGGGTGCAGACCTTGGTTGGGAGAGAGAAATGAGGGCATCTGTTCCTGAGGCACCCCCTGCTGGCGGAAGTGGGTCCCTGTGGGGCTGCAGCTCCTATCTGCAGCCCTGAGGCTGCTGAGCTGTGACAGTGCTTTCCGCCACAGTCCCAGGAGGCTTCGGTGTGAAGCGGCTTCCGGCTCTACTTTTCCTGGCTGGTTAGGTTCTGCCTGGCTAGATCTCTGTAAATTGTCTCTTCCTTGAATTCTCTCCTTGTCGCACTAGATATTTCCTGCAAGCCTTTGAGTCACTGTCCCAGGGATTCACCTCTTTGCACTCTTATTTCATTCTAAATTGGAAAATTAATACATACATTATTGACTGTGAAGGTAAAAAATAATAACCACTTGTGTTACTTATTATAATGTAAGTAATGTACAAAAATATTCCTTTTCACATGTAAATCTTTGATTCTTAAAGATAAATACCATAGGTTAGGTGCTTGAGCAAGACTTATTTATGTCGATCTCTTTTGGGAATTTTTAAACTGATGAATGATTTCATGACAAAGCACCTTGGAAAGTTGGCACAATGTCAGCCCGGGTCCCGGGCTCCTGAGTCCAGCACATGCATGGTTCAGAGCATGAATTTCGAGGCCAGACCATCTACAGCACCATCTAAGTCCCTCACTGGTTTGGTATAACCTTCCTGTGCCTCAGTTTGTTAACTGTAGATAATGCTAGAAGCCCTCCTCTTGTGACTGCAGATGGGATTATATGACAGAGTATGTAAAGCATGTCTTTTCAATTATCTGTGGAACATGGTAACCAAATTTGCCCTTGAAATAGGAAGCTGTCCACGTGCCCTCTCCTCATTGATCCAGCAAGCCTTAGTGACCAAGAGGCAACATTCAGCAGGAACCTTGAGGTTGGCAGGCGATAGTGTCCCACTCAGAGGCCAGGTAGGGTGACCGAGTGTAGGGATTCTATCTCCACTGGGCTCAACAGGAGCAGGCTGGGCGGTCCTGCACCCTAGGCTCAGACTCAGAAGACAGGCCAGTAGAACAAGACCTCAGATGGCAGGCAGGACTCCATGGCCAGGTTCCTGCACAGAAGAGACTTCTGAATAATCTAGGCTGCCCTTCTGGCTCCTGGAGATGGAAGGTCCTGCTGACCATATTTTTCTTCCTTCTAAAATATGAAGCTGTCTTCCCCACCCTTCAGGACCTGGAGCTGAGAAGAATTTCCTGTAGACTGTGTCATCCGTACTGTTAGCGCTTCCTCCATGACGGATGCCCACACACACTTCTGGGAGGCCGAGGGCAGCCCATCCTGGCTGTTATGTGGTGCTTGGGGTTCTGTCCCACCGGTGTCAGGTCAGTGCTGGTGTGCTTGTCAACCATGGCTGCTGCAGAGAGGAGGAGACCGTTTGTGACCACCCCGCTGCCAGCCTTTTGGATGACTTGTGGTGGGAGAGTGGGAATGCTTGGCACACAAGATTCGTGTTAAAGCTGCCTCAGTGCTTAATGAGGGAACTCTCCTAAGTTCCAGGAGGACTCTTGTCAGATGGGGACCAGCACTGGTATACCTAAAATTCCTGAGAACCCCACGGGTACTATCAGGAAGGAGCCATCTCCCACCTCTTCGGTGTAGAGTGAATACTGTCCTTCCAGTTACTCCATTTCCATCCCTGTAGTTAGAGCCATTTGCTGTGTAACATTTTGGTCAACCACAGACCCTATACACGACAGTGGACCCTAAGTGCATCAGGTAGCCCCAACGATCTTCTCACACAGTGACAGCTTGGTTTGTGCTCCACACTGCAATGTTCGTACGATGACAATGAAATAATCCAATAACACAGTTCCAGGATGTGTTGGGGTGGTTAGGTGACATGTGACTTTTTTATTCCCTATTAACAAACTCTAATTTTGATAGGTTCTGACTCTCATATGAATTGCTGAATCATTATGGTGGTCATCTAATATGGCTGAAGCCCTTAAAACAACAGCTTATCTTCCCAGAGGCCACCTCCCCACTTCTCCTCTAACTCAGGCAGGGTACAATTTCCTTTCACCTTTCCTGCCCCCTCAGGCAAGACCCCAATCTGCTCCTCAGATATTTCTAAATATCCCCCTCAAACTCCACCCCTAGCAAAAATCCATAAAAGCTCCAGCTTCCTGTGTCTCAGGCCCGGGGATCTAGCTGCCCCAGCTGCCCTCGATCCTCTCCGTGTCTTTGGAGTTAATAAAAGAAAGGCTTCTTTCATCTTTCCTATCTCTTTACTGCACCTTCAAAAACACCTATCAATTTTTTCCCATGTCTTTCCAAAATTTCAATTCTTAGCACGAGAAGGGTTATTTCTTGGTCAATTCTATTAATTCCTTAAATTCACTTGTTCTTAAATTCTTTTGACATAAACATACATAGGTTACATTAGAGTTTTCCCTTGGTATTGTTTTAAAACAATATTTTATTACCAAGGTATGTTTGAGCTGAGATATAGTCTGACCTGGGTCTTTCTGCATTCTGTGCCTCCATCTTTTTGCAAGTTCCTATGTGCACTACCTCTCCTTGTCATCTCTCCTTTTTTGTCATCTTGTTTTTGTCAAGTCATCTCCTTCGGAACTCAGGAAGTCTTCTGGACCTCCCAGAGGCCTGTGTCCCTCTCCCATCCCATCCCCCACGTCCCCCTCCCCATGACAGCGTGAGTTTCATTATTTCTATTGTGGATGGAAATAGGAAGTTCTTACTGCAGATCAGAAGCTCCTTTGTGAGAAAGCTGAGGGGTGGCCTGCCTGGAGTGAGTCCTGAGGCCCTGCCCTCCACTTTGACCTGCAGGACCACTGAGGGGACTTCCACCGGGCTCACTTTCCTTACAGGCTGATCCTGGGGGCCCATGACCACAGCACCCATCTCCCGCCCCAGGTCAAGCCAAGGTGAGCCTGCTTCCCCAGGGAGTTATTACCTGATGAGACCTGAGGGACGAAGGCCAGGTATTTCCTAAACGTCACAGAAGGACTAGGAGGCCCAGGTGAGTCAGCAAGGTCAGAGTCTGCAGCTCAGGTGGCAGCAGCAGCAGGAGGCAGGTGGCAGCCTAAGGGGAGGTGCTGGTGTTAATGACTGCCAGCCTCCTCCCTCACCTGCCTCATCTCCAGGTCTGCCAGGCCTGTGATTTCACCATGCACACCTCTGTAAACAATCCATTTAGCAACCAAATTATACACCGGGTAATTAGAGCTTCCAGTTTGGTGTCAGGGGTTCCCAGCTCACCCGGCTGCCTGCTTCTGGTGATCTCACTGCCTGCAGCCGGGCATGGCTTTGGACAGAGTCCGTTGGAGGAGGCAGGGAGAGGTGGGGCATGGGGTGGGCTGCCTCAACCTACGTTAATCGCCTGTGTCAAGTGTGTGGGGTTTGTTTTGACAGTTTTGAAACTCTGTTTAGATTATTGATTAGACCGATATGGGAAGCCAGCCCAGAGCAGTTTGCCTTTGAGGAAAAGACAGCCTGGGTGAGATCAATCGTGGCATGAAGGTGGGCATCTCTTCAGCCCCCTGCACCTTCCTCAGACACTTGGGGCTGGCTTTTGCAGCATCAGCTCTTAAAATAGTCTAGCAAAGCTGGTGGTGGCAGGGCGCTACAGGGTCCTGGAGTTCAGACAGGGTGGGGCTGGCTTAAAGTCAGCAACGCAGTGCGATGTCCAAGGGGCAGGAGTGTGGCTTAGGGGGAGCACATGTTCAGCATGTGCCTGGCCCTGGTACCATCCTGGCACCAGAAAATGTAAAGAATCAATCAATCAATCAATCAATCAATCAGTCAATCAATCCAAAGAGGTAGCCAGAGTTTACTCTAGGCCCCCAGTGGCTCCATAGAGAACTGTTTCACTAGGATCCAGTGGGGAAGCAGAGGAACATAGCAGTCAAGGTAGCTAACAGAAGTGCCACAGGCTAGAGAAAAACCCCATTAGGCCCTGTGTCAGGAAAGGAGGAGATGGTTCTCAGGTTGGTTGATTGCTCGACTGGGTTTTTGAGAAAGGATCTCGCTGTGTTGCTCAAGTTGGCCTTGAACTCACTCTGTCACCTGAGCTGGCCTTGAACTTGAGACAATTCTCCTGCCTCAGCCTCCTAAATGCTGGGATGACAGGCACGTGGTATTCTGCTGGGGATGTTCGGTTTTGCAATCTTGTCATTCACTCAGACCTGGTGGCCAAGGTCTCGTCACCAGCACTGGAACCGCGGAGTCCACAGCCATCTACACGCAGTGCAGGTCTGCGCAGCCTGTGCTTCTGAGCCAGCTCCACTCTGCAGAGGCACCGGCTCTCCAGTGGACTCATGGCTGACTTGGCAAGGAAGGCCACAGAAGGATGGAACAGAAGTGAGCCAAGCATGAGTGTCCCAGGCCCCTCCCTGCCTGGCATGAGGGTCAGCTGACTGCTTCTCCCCTGTGCTGCTCCCTGGGAAGGGGCTGCTGGTATCAGAGGCTTCCTTGCTTGCTGAGACTGTGGCTGAGGAGTGGCTCTCCAGATGTTTTGAGGACAGAACCACGGGAGAGCAAGGGAACTACGTAGGAAAGGAGGTTTGAAGAAGTGCTGCTGTGGGCCACGTGTCTCTGCCACAGTGCTGAGAAATGCAGACAAAGGACTGCAGTTATTTTGAGATTCTTCACTGCAGCGTTGGTTTGAGAGGGGACCGCAGGGAGCCTGGTTTCAGCGGCTCACAGAGGAGCAGTGGATGGAGGCTGTGATCGCTGACAGTTGGGAGCAGCCCCAACTTCCCTGTCCTTCTGGAGGGCTTAGTCTGTGTCCCCAGATTCGTGGTACATGTGCAGACCCAGGGAGGCTGGCCCGGACCTGGCTCCGACACAAGAGCCAGGGTCACTGTGCACTCTGCCCTTCATTTCCAGGTGCGATCTAGAATGCTTTGTGGCACTAAGACCCCTTTTAAAAATTCTCTTGAGCGCTTCCTGAAATGCAGTGTCTAATTTTCTTAGTGTACTGTGAGCATGCATTTGGCTATTTCTTTCATAATTAAAACATGAGTAAGAGAAAAGATGAATTGCACCAACCCTGCATGGGCTACAGTGATTCAAACCACAGTCAGTGGTTTTATCTCCTGGTTTCAAAATCCCGCGTGATCTGTCACTTACCAGGACCTGCTGGTTCTTATCCTGCTTTTCCTGTGTACTTTGCACTACAGTGGGAGGATCCAGCTCAGAGGCTGTGGAGCTGCATTTCAAAGGCGTTCCTGGACTGCAGGAGGAAATCACTCCTCACTCCCAGACCAATGAGGATTGGACACAATCATCCCTTAGGGTATCGGACCAGGACCTCACTGTCACCCAGCTCTGTTACCGTTCACTTCCCTTATGTAAAATGGTGCAGTATTTGCCTATAATTCACATAATTCTTCCACAGACTTTAAATAATTTCTAGATGATTTATAATACTAGTTGCTTTGTAAATGCTATGTAGCTAAGGGTTATAATTTACTGTTTATGGAATAATGACAAGGAAAGTTTGTACACATTTGGTATAGACAAAAAAAAATTTTTTTTTCAGATTAAAAAGCACCTGCAAGCAGGCACAGGGACCAGGGGTTTGATCCCCAGGCCTGTCCTGCCAGCCCTGCCCCTGGGGCACACTGAGATGGCAATTGTGGCTGAACGTGGTGAAGCACTTCTGTAATGCCAGCTCTTGGGAGGCTGTGAACAGGTTGATCACTACAAGTCCGGTGTAGTAGTGAGACCCTGAACACCCTGTAGACCCTTCCCTTAAAAAAAAATCTTTTTTTCAACATTTTGATCCACACATTTGGCTCAACTCTTGGTCATGGAGCCCACATATGCAGGTTATACTGTTAAGATTCTTGGGCTAAGAGGCTGGGGAGATAGCTCCATGGCACAAGTGCCTGCCTGGCAAGTGCAAGGTTGCACTTGAGTTTGAACCCCCGTCCCACAAAAAAAAAAGAAAAGAAAAAGATTCTTGGGCTAAAGTTGGGGGGGAGGGTTGTTATTTTGCTCCATACTCTAATATTATTGAGTTATTAATTGTATTCTACTTTTTGAATATTCCAAATATTCTACTTTCAAAAGAGGGTAATCAAATTGAGCAAGAGTGAGTTCAGATGAAAATAGCTGTAGGTCAGGGGAAATATGGACATAGGCTGGTGCTATCGAAAGGATCTCTCTTCTCAATTAGAGCAAAATTGAGAGAGTGAGTGGTTGCTTTTGCTTTGTAATAAGGCACCAAGCTTCCTTGGGGATACAGAGTTTTGAAGAGATAAGTTTTAGGAGTGCAGGAAACAGGAAGTCCTAATTGGAGCCCAGTTCCAGGAAGCTCCTGGAGTTTCCACTGGCCACACCTGCTGGGCCCTGGAGGGCGGCGGAGGAGCTGCAGGGTCTGCGGCAGCCCTGCGACCTGAGCTGGGCTCCTCTGTTGTGCGGACACAGCCTGCTGGCCTTGTTTACAGGCCGTACTGTTCCTAGAATCACCTCCCCTGCTGTGTAGCTGGGGCTTCCCTTTCTCTGCTACTTCATGGGGCTCCAACCCCTCAGCCAGGATCTGCCCATGGGAAGACCCTGGGGTGGGCATGGAGGGAGAGAGACTGTCTGAGGCCAGGCTGTCCTGCCCACTTGCTTGGAGCTCCTTCGGTGCCCTCTCTGATCAGCCACTCCTCTCTCTCCCATGCAGCTGTAAACCCAGAGAGGGGAGGGGCTACATTTTGTTCCTTATTTATATCCCAGAAGGCAGTCACTCCCCAGCGCAGCACTGTCATCTGGGGAACTTTAAAGACTAGATGCCCCCAGAAACCATAAAGGCAAAGAGTTTTAAAATGTCAACACATTAAAGCATAACAAAACACAAACCTCCTGTACAGCTAAACAAACAGACCAGCAACTCAGGAAATGATCACAAGACGCTGTGAAGAATCACAAAAATATCTGGAGCACCAGAGAGCATGTGTTGATTTCCCTAACTTACAGAGGGCTTCTAGTAATAATAATAAAAAATGCAAACACCCAACAGATGCTGGACAGAGAATCTAAAATGGCAGAGCAAGAAAAAGAAATTCCAGTGACCAACAAAGAAGGGAAGAATTGCTCAGCTTTCCTTCTAGCAAGGAGGTGCAAATCAGAATAATCGTGCACATTGCTTTACTTACTTTTGCTCATTGCTGGGACAAATACCCAACACTCAAAATGAAGGAAGGAAAGGTTTGTTTAGCTCACAGTTGCTGGAGGTTTCAGTCCATATTCGGCTGGCCCAAGGCTGAGTGGAACAGGGCAGAGAGCATCCAGTTCATGGCAGGGGAACAGCAATAATTGCAACAGAGACAACCGACCAACCAGGGCACAGAGAGCAACAACAACCATCTGTCTCTTTGTCTCTCTTTATATTACATTCAGGCTCTCTGCCTTAGCCTATCCACCTTAGGCCACACCAATAATCCCAGCCATACTCAGACTGATAACCCCATCAGTACTAAAAACACATAATCCCAGTGGATCAAGAGTGAAGTAATCCCAGCAGCACTCAGACCCATAGTTCCATCAGTACTAAAATACATAATCCCAGTGGATCATGACTCAAGTCTCAAACTCTAGAAGTCCCCACCCCGCAATTGCATGAAGCTTTGGGGGGAACAATTAGACATAAACCATAACATTCCACCCCTGAACCCCCAAAGTCTCATGTATATCCCTTTGTGCAAAAGACATTTTAGTCCATTTGGAAGAGTTGCCAAAGTTCCAAAGTTTCAGCATTGCTGAAAAGTCCAAGTCCCAAGTCTCCTCCAAGATCCAAGGAAAACTCTCAACTGTGAGCCCCTGTATAAAAGAGAAGTTAAACATATCCAACATTCAAAGGTACAAGATAAACATTACCAACCCAAAAGTTGTAAACAACAGGGTAATACAAAACACTGGGACCAACACATGTCCAAAATCCATCAGGGTAAACATTAAATCACATAGTTCCAACTGGAACATCTGAAGCAGTCTGCGCTGAGTTGTGACCTCCAAAGGCCTTACACGGCTCCACCCCTACAGCACTCTTGGTGGTAGTTTCCATAGCTTCTCTCTTAGGCCGGCTTTGCTCCCTCTTTGCATGATCCATGTTTCTGGCTTTTCCAAACTTTTGTGGTTTCCACAGAATAGGCTTCTCACTCTCTGCTTCACACACTGCCCTCCCAGGGGCACACTGCCTGGCCTTCCAGGCCTTCTTCTGAAACCAAGGTGGAAGCCTTCTTACCCTCAGAATGCCTACATTCTGCATGTGCCTATGTGAATAATCCCAAGGATTGCTGCCAGCTGGAGCAATAGCCAGGTTTCCTTCTCTCTTCGCTGTAGGGGTTGAAGGCCTAGATTGCTGAGCACTCTGACCTTGATTCTGAGGAACAAATACTCTATGCCGGCACCATTTTGGAACCTGGTTTGGCTGCTGCCACCATTCTGGTACTTGGGTCTCTGTGGCTTTCTTCTCAAGGCAAAATCTCTCTCCCTTTCAATTCTGAGTCTGCAAAAGGTGGAGAGCTGCCACCTCTTATGATGTCCTCAGGCCATCCTTTTGATTCTCTGGTTCCTTCCCAGCAATGGAGTTCCTTTCAGCTCCAACTTTGCAGTCCACAGCTCTCCTGGTGCTTCCTTCCTGGTCAAACTCACAACATTTTAAATCATCCTTCTTAGTTCTTTGCTCTTGATGTTCAACATAAATCTGGCTAAAAGCTGCCAATAACAACCATGCCACTGCCCCAATAGTTTGCTGCTTTGAAATATCTCTTGAAAGATTAATCAGTCTGCCATGCTTAATCTCAGTCATAGGGAAAGTCTCTGGGCATGAGCAAAATTCTGACAGACTTTCAGCCAATCCATTGCTCAAATCATCTGGAGTCCAGTAACCAATGCTGTCCTTCTCAGCAGAAACCTCCTCAACCTAATCTTTACAGGCAGTCCTTCTGTCAGTCTTCTGGTCTGAGTTCTGACCAAAATCTCCCCTACAGAGCAGCTGAAGCTTTTCCAGCTCTTCACAAGCAGAGGACCTCTCTAAACTTTTCCAATCTCTGCTCTTAAGCCATTCTTTATACTCAGGCTTCAAGTCAGTTTTCTGGTCCGAGTTCTGACCAGAATCTCCCAGCCAAAGCTTTTCCAGTGCTTCACTTGTAGGCAACATTTCTGAACCTTTCCTATCTTTTCCCATAAGCCATCTCCAAAAACTCACAATCCACATAGTCAGGTTAGTCACAGCAACGACCCCACTTCTCTGGTACCAAATTCGGCCTTAGTTACTTTTGCTCATTGCTGGGACAAATACCCAACACTCAAAATGAAGGAAGGAAAGGTTTATTTAGCTCACAGTTGCTGGAGGTTTCAGTCCATATTCGGCTGGCCCAAGGCTGAGTGGAACAGGGCAGAGAGCATCCAGTTCATGGCAGGGGAACAGCAATAATCGCAACAGAGGCAACTGACCAACAAGGGCACAGAGAGCAACAACCACCATCTGTCTCTTTTTCTCTCTTTATATTACATTCAGGCTCTCTGCCTTAGCCTATCCACCTTAGGCCACACCAATAATCCCAGCCATACTCAGACTGATAACCCCATCAGTACTAAAACACACAGTACACATAATCCCAGTGGATCAAGAGTGAAGTAATCCCAGCAGTACTCAGACCCGTAGTCCCATCAGTACTAAAACACATAATCCCAGTGGATCATGACTCAAGTCTCAAACTCTAGAAGTCCCCGCCCCATGATTTCATGAGGCTTTGGGGGGACAACTAGACATAAACCAGAACACACATCAAGCCAGTTGTTAGGAGTCTGACTGACAAAAGCGAGTTTCACAGTGCTCTTTGCTGGTGACAATGTGGTAGCCTTGGTGACTCTGTGCAGCAGGTGGGATTCTGGCTCACACCTGGCTAAGCCTCAGCACCACACCCTCACCCCAGCACCTGAATGGAATGCCTGAGCATACCTAAGAACTGCCTTTGTGAGATTGCAAATGTAATAAGGATTGGACTAGTGGCCTTCAACCAAAGGGTCTTGGCAGCAGGCATCAACATTTTTCAGTGCCATTAACTTTGATGCATCTGTTCTAGTGCCAAGATCTGAGTCTGGAATCCCCCACAGGAGAACACCAAGGACAATGAAGTATCTCAAGGGGTTCCATAGAAGGCTGTGAGGATTGGTGAAACTGAAGATACATCACACGTGCAGGGTTGGTGCATAGCCAGTTCTGAGAACAAAGAGTACTGAAGTGAGTCACGTGAACAAGCTGCTCCAGCTCATCGAACACCAGATACCCAAAGCAAGCCAAGACTGCTAGGCAGAGGATTGTCACACAACATCAGCCTGCCTTGTGCAGAAATAAATATGCTGTGATTGTTGAGCGTTCCTTTCCTCCCATCCAGAGAAAGAACTCCACCTGACCTCAGCTTTCTGTTTTATGTTTGCCTTTATTTCTTCATCCTTCACTGTCCTTCACCCCAATAATTTTGAGAATTATGCTGGATGTGGCAGAAGTCTATTCTAGAAGGATGGCCAAGACCGCAAATGACCAGATCATCCATTATAGAAATCAGGTTCCATAAACTATGGTACGTTCTCATACCTTTTCAAGAGATTTAGGAGGAGTTCCACTTGTGGAGAGTTGGAGATGGCAGTCTCTTTGCTGTGGTGTGTAGTGTGATCTATCTCCCATAAAGCTTTTTAAAGGATGCATGATGTAGTTTGGTAAATGCATGAATTTGTTTGCTAGTGGAAAATAAAATAATTGGAGAATCTGGTAATAGTAACTCTTCAGAAGGTGCGGGAAGAGAGGTTCATATGTTCTCTACTGCTTGACTTTCTTACATTGTACATTGATTACTTTTTACTGGACACTTAAATAAGTTTTACTTGGATGATACTCAATTATGGGACAATTTTAGTTTTTCCTCCATGATTTTCTGTAAAACAAAATTAAATAACTATCAGCTAAGGGAGAGAGCTAGCAACAGCTCAAGCAGCTAACTGCTCTTCCTTCCTTACATCGAAATGCTAATCACTTGCCCCAGGGGGGTGCAGCACCCATTTCCACAATAATCAATTACAAATTCCAGAAGCCACCCCATGACTGCATGAGGCTTTGGGGGGACCCCTATACACAAACCATAACATTCTGCCCCTGGGCCCCCAAAGACTCATGCATATCTCTTTAGGCAGAAGACATTCTAGTTCATCTCTAACAGTTGCTGAAGTCCCAACAGTTTCAACATTGCTGAAAAGTCCAAGTCCCAAATCTCTGTGAATCTCTATACAAATGCAGTTAAATGCATTCAACATTCAAAAGCACAAAACAAACATTACCATTCCAAAAGGTACACATAGCAGGATACCAAGCATTGAGACCAGCACAAGTCCAAAATCCAGAAGGGCCAACATTAAATCCTGTAGTTCCTTGTGGAACATCTGAAACACTCTGTGGCAAATTGTAAGCTCCATGTGGCTCCACCTCTATAGCACTCTTGGTAGTTGTAACTTCTCATAACTTCTCTCTTGGGCTGGTTTTGCTCCCTCTTTACAGCTTCCCTTAGATGACCCATGCTCCTGGCTTTTCTAAACTTGTGGGGTTTCCACAGAAAAGGCTTCTCATTCACAGCTTTACACACAGCCCTCTCAGGGACACACTGCCTGGCCTTTCAGGCCTTCTGAAATAGAGGTGGAAGCCTTCTTAACCTCAGAACTTCTGCATTCTCAATGAGCCTAAAACCACTGCCATGTGGATGCCAAGGTCTGCTGCCAGCTGGAGCAGTAGCCAGGCTTTCCTTTCTCTTGGCTATAGGTGTCGGGTGCCTGGATTGCTGAGCATTCTGACTCTGATACTGCAGAATAAATTCTCTAGACCAGTGCCATTCTGGAACCTTGTTCAGCCATCTCTACCATTCTGGAACAAAGGGCTCAGTGGCTTTTCCCTCGTGGCAAAGTCCCTAACCTTTGAAATTCTGAGGTTGCAAAGGGTGGAGAGCTGCCACCTCCTGTGATGCCCTCAGGTCATCTTTTTGATTCTCTGGTTCCTTCTCAGCAATGGGGATCCTCTCAGCTCTATCTTTGCAGTCCACAGCTTTACTGGCACTTCCTTTCTGGTCAAACTCACAACATTTTGAGCCATCCTGCTGGGCTTTTTGTTCTTGATTCTTAACATAAATCTGGCTAAAAGCCCCTAGTAACAGCCATGCCACCACCCCAATATTTGCCTGCTTTGAAATATCTTTTGAAAGATTAATCAGTCCACCGTGCTTAATCTTAGTGTTAGGCAAAGTCTCTGGACATGTGCAAAATGCAGATAACTTCTCTGCCAAATCAAAACACAAATGATCTGGAGTCCAACAACCAATGCAATCCTCCACATCAGAAACTTCCCCAGCCTGTTCTTTATAGGCCAGCTTTCTATCAGTCTTATGGTCTGAGCTCTGACCAGAATCTCTCCTATCAAAAAGCTGGAGCTGTTCCAGCTCTTCACGAGTAGACAACATCTCTAAACCTTTCCTATCTCTTCCCATAAGCCATTTCCAAACACTCATGATCCACACGGTCAGGTTTAGTCACAGCAACAACCCCACTCCTGGTACTAAATTCTGTCTTAGTTACTTTTCTCTCGTTGCTGGGACAAATACCAGACACTCAAAATGAGGAAAGGGAAGGTTTATTTAGCTCACAATTACTGGAGGTTTCAGTCCATATTCAGCTGGCTCCAAGGCAGAGTGGCACGTGGTTGAGGGCAACCTTCCATGGTGGCAGCTAAGAGCAAAAGAGCTAAGGGAGAGAGCTATCAGCATCTCAAGCAGCTAACTTTTCTTCCTTCTTTACATTAAAATGCAAATCCCTTGCCCCAGGGGAGGTGTAGCACCCATTTGCACAATAATCAATTACAAATTCCAAAAGTCACCCCATGACTGCATGAGGCTTTGGGGAGACATCTATACACAAACCATAACATTCTCACTGTATGATTTTGCTGATCAGGCAGGAGCCTACAAAACACAAGCACTCTTTGGATCCAGGGGTATGAAGATGTGATGTCTGGATGACTGCAGCTCTTTTGCTTTCATGAAGCAAACCTGAATGATAGTATAGGACAACCTCAGGACAAAGCAAAGCTGGAGGCTAGGTCAGCAGTGGGATCCTGGTGACATTATGGGGCCACAGAAGCATCCCTCATGTGAAGACGGAAAGTGCTGTCTAGGCTTTTCAGTTATGAACCCAATAAATCTTCTCTGTTGCTTAAGGCAGCCTGAATTGGTTCCTTTATCATACGTGACGTTCAGAGTCCTGACTGATAGACTTCCATTAACAGAGACAAGCTGAGTTTGTCTTTATCCCTGGCAGCCTGAAATTGCCTAATTTATAAAGTGTTTAATGATGTTTCCAAGATAAACCCTTGTCTGGCACCCTAGGCAATATGTGATTGCCTGTTATATTTCCACCTCCAGAAGTGAACTGTCAAGCCAAGAAGAATGTGCTTGAGAAGTGTCCTCCAGGGTAGTGACAGAACCACATTCCTCAGTTCTACTTTCACATATAGCCCTTAGGTAAATTTGAGTTCAACAAATAAAGGGCATAACCAGGAAACAGTTGTGATTTAAGCTGTGTCTGGGTTTGTTCACTGAATCATTCATTTGGCAAATATGTGTCAAGAGGCTGCCAAGAGCTGAGCCCTTGGTAGACATGGGAGGTGGACACAGTGGTAAATAAAACACATGTTCTTTGTCTTCATAGAAAGTACAGGCAAGGGGGAAGACAAATTCTAAGCCAGTGCCCATTAGTCATAGAGATAAACAAGACATGCATGCATTTAGATTTTGTCAGCAGATAGTGTCTTGCTATGGTTCACCTTGGACTCTGGTTCAAGTGATCCTCCTGCCTCAGCCTCCCAAGTAGCTGGAATTGTAGGTGTATGCTGACCCTCCTGCTACATTTATACGTATAGATGACTACATGGCAGAGAAGTACTGAGTACACAGAGAGTACAGTGGGATTTCTTATCTATATGAAGAGGTTTACAGGAGCCTGAAAAGAGATGACAGTGCTGAGTGTTAGGAATGAATGGCTGGCCATCGGGCAAAGGGTGGAGGAAAGAGCATTGTGGGTAGGAAGAGCAGCGTGCGCAAGGTAGGTCCCCAAGGTACAGAAGAGCTTATCCCCTTGAGAGCCTGAAACAGGTCGGTGTAGCAGTGAAGAGAGTGGAGTGGGCCCTGAAGACTGCAGGATTGGGCAGAGTCCAGGAGGCAGGGGCAGAGTCCAGGAGGCAGGGGCAGAGTCCAGGAGGCAGGGGCAGAGTCCAGGAGACTTGTAGTACATGCTGAGGCTCTACGTTTTATCCCAAGTAACTCGGTACTGCTGAAGGTGGTAATGCAAAGTGGGAGAATGATACGACCTGTGGTGGGGTTTACAAAAGACCTCTCTTGTCATTGGTGTACAGAGTGGAACTGACAAGGCGAGGACAGAGGCTGTGACACCAGCTGGGGGTACTTCCAAAATCCAGGCAAGATCTGGTGCTGTGGCATATGTAGAAATCCCAGGGACTCAGGAAGCTGAGGCAGGAGGATCACAAGTCCAAGGCCAGCTTGGATGACTTAGTGACTGTGAGATCTTGCCTCAAAATAAAAAATAAAAGGTCTGAAGGTGAAGCTTAGTGGTGGTCAAGACAGTGAGGTAGCTCAGTGGACTAAACTCCTGCTTAGGCAAGCACAGGGGCCAGGGTTTGATCCTGGCACCACACACCATGATGCCCCCAGCCTCAGGTACCCTGAGGTAGTCGCCAGGACTGGGCTTGGTGGCACATGACTGTAGTCCCTGCACTGTGGAGGCTGAGACAGGAGGATCACTATGAGTTCAAGCTGTGTAGTAAGACCCTGCACCAAATACATTTGAAAAGAAAAAAAAAAAATGCAGACAAGAGTTTTTTGGGTCTTAGGTCCAGGCAGTGGTTGCCAGGGGAGATAGTAGAAGGTCAAGGGATATACATGTACATTTTTAGGTGGAATCTGTGGTTTAAGATGTGTGTGTGTGTGTGTGTGTGTGTGTGTGTGTGTGTGTGTGTGTGTTGGTAAGAAGGAGCTGCCAAACAAGGCTACCAGCTTCTGATGAGCCATTGGGCTTACTGGGAAGGGGCTTTGGAGATTAAGAATTCATTTAAACCTTTTTATTTGTTTGCTTGAGACAGGGTTTCCTTAAGAAGACCAGGGTTTCCTTGTGTAGGCTTGAACTCGCTAGGTAGCCAAGACTGGCTTCAGACGTACGTTTGTCCTTCTTGAGCCTCCCAAATGCTGAGATTCCCGGTGTGTACCAGAACACCTGCTTATTCTGTGTTTTATTCGTGTGAATGTGTCCTTTTGCTAGAAGGTAGAAATTTAATCTTTTTGTCTCAGTTGACTGATCATTCTAGACTCTTCACCAAGATAAGGTTTTGTAAGTCTGTCAAGAGGGCAGGCAAACAGGATGACATGCCCCAGTCCTTTCTTGGAAGAGTAGGAAAAGAAATCTGGCCAGAGCCAGGGTGGCCTTAGGGAAATTGGCATGATGACAGTGGGCACAGAGGGGAGGGCATCTCTCCACCCTGGCCCTTCCTTTGCAAAATACTGGTCACTTCTCACTTGGAAAGGGGCTATAGCCACTCTGTAGTGACAGCTTCCAGACCCAGGGCAATTGGAAAAGAAACAGCAATCTGGATTGGTGGCCACTTAGCTCTGGTGATGTCCTATTATTCTAGTTCTTTTGCTTTTAATTGCTTTAAAATTTTTATTCCCTTGACCTATATGTAATCCCAGCATCTAGAACTCTATTTTTTTATTTCATTAACATACTGTCAACAAATGGTACTAACAGCTATGTAAAAGAAATGTTTAAAAGAAAAGGAAGAAGCCATATTCATGACCCCATTAACCAGATATAATAATTACCTTTTAAAAAGTTATTTTGCATATAACAATCTCCTAGCCCTCAATATATTAATTCAGCTCGCCAAATTCTTACTGAGTGCTTACTACATGCCAGGCATTTCTGTCTTCACCAGGGACACAGATACAAACAGCAGACAGAGGTCAGCAAGTATGCATAATTTAAGTGGAGCACAATATACCATTTTTAAATCCTTAGAAATTCTAAGTGCTATTTACATTTTTTCTAAACTGCTATTGACTGCCCACATGGTATGCCAACATGTTAAGAATAAATTTTATTAAAACATCCACTAATTGGGACTGAAATCCCTCTGCAAATAGAGACTAAGAATGAGCTTTCATATTGCATGCCCAGCCCCCAGCACCATGTCCAACAGTCAGAAACAAATATTCAGCAAATATTAGCTGCAGTGGCTCTTTGTTTCTAGTCCAGGGACAGCAATAATGTGGCAGCAATCATCTTTGTACCTAGAAGCTTCTGTGGAATTATTTCCTGTAGACAGAGCTTTTCAAACTCTTCTGTCAAAATTTCCCAAACAGCAGCAGAAAATGCACATTTGGAGACCTGAGGGCTGTACATGGTTACTATAAAATATGCATGCATTTAAATATAATTAAAAAGATGGGGTCTGAAAGAATATTTGTTACCTAGGACAGTGAGTCCTTGCTGTTTGTTCTGCATGCCCCTGAGAAGATTAACACCCTTGGTGTTAGCCTTGGTGATGTCCTATTGTTCTAGTTCTTTTGCTTTTAATTTATTTAAAAGTTTTATTCCTTTGATCTATATGTAATCCCAGCATCTAGAGCTTTTTTTTTTTAAATTTATTAACTTATTGTCAACAAATGGTACTAACAGCTATGTAAAGGAAATATTTAAAAGAAAAGGGAGGAAACCATATTCCTTCTGGGTGGGTCTACACAGCAGGTTTCATGCATCCCTAAGACTGGATCAATGGGCCAGTTGATGTTCCTCTTGACAGCTGTTGCTACATATTAGTTCCGCAACATTTCATATCTTTTCGTTGTTGTTATTAGGGACTAAACCAAAGCCTTGTGCATGCTCAGCCCTTTCTAAGCTCTGATGGGTATTTTTACTGCTATAAATATCGCTGTGGATTGAATGGTGTCTACTCCACAAAGGTGAAATCCTGTGAATGCAGCCTGATTTGTACCTGGGGTTTTCACAGATGATCAAGTTAATATGTCATCGGGGTGAATCCTAATTCAAACATTGGCATTATGACTAGGAGAAGCCTAGTGCCAGAGATGGGTGTGTGCACTAAAGTGAGAGTGTCACACATGGAGAAGGACGCAACGGGGGAAGCACGTGTGGAACAAGATGTGCCAAAGGCAGTGCAGATTGCAGGCTGGGGACAGCCTGGACGGGCTCTCCTGGTCCTTGGCAGCAGCCAACCCAGCCACCGCCTTGATCTTGGGCTTCTGGCTTTCTGAACTGTGAGGCAAAGTTCTTCTGTTTAAACTGCTAAAACCAAAGATTAGGATGTGCTCTATACATGCTCCAGTTCCCCACAATGAATGTCATCATTAGGTACTGCAACAGGTACTAATAAAACTTCTTTCCCCAAAATTTAAATAAACCGTTCAGGTTGTGCTACTTTGTTACATAGGCCAAATGAACAAATACAGATGTTTGTTATTAAAACTTCATCTATAAACTAGTTGGTTACAGAAAACTATAACCAACTCACTTTTATGATTTCAGACCTTGGAGGAAAAACACTTTCCCGTGAGGCTGTCTGCCCACTGTTATTTTGCTTGAGTGTGGTGGAGTCTTTCTCCCACAGTGATGTGCCTGGGTCGGTTTGTGCTCATTACATGAAGAAGTGAAAGATCAATTAACAGTCTAATTGAATCTACTTGATGAAACATCTGTCCAATTAAATCTGACCAAGGAGAATATATTTTTCCTTTCTTTTATTTCCTGTAATCACCTATCACTCCAGTGCATTTGCTGAAATGAGCTCTAGGACAATTCCTTGTGAACAGCTCCAGGTATGTGTCCAACCTGAGGCTGGCTGTTTTCCTTTCACTTTAAAAAATGTTATAATAAAAATAATTTTGCAAAGGAAGTTTTGTGTACATTAACTCCATTATAAATTTTATGTGTAGCCTTGGCTAATTCCTCTTCACTCAGACAAATGAATGCAGATCAGATGTGAGCGGTGATAGTTGACTGCTGCTGTCTTGCCTTAGTAGGTTGGGTCCCAGGTGGGCTTTCCTCACCTTCCTGCACCCAAGCCCGGCTCCACAGAAGCTTGAGAAATGAGCATGAGGTGATAAACTGCAAGAGTGATTCCCAAAAGGAGATGAATGAACTGATCCCCTCTGGAAACCAGAGCTAGGTCTCAATGCAAAAAATAAACAAAAGCATCGATGCTTATTTGTGTGCTTAGATGGATGGTGTGCAGGCTGCCCAGAGAGGGCCATCCCGGTGTGGTTCCACTGCAGTGTGGGCAAACTTAGGATCAGGGCACCCCCCAAAGCTCTGATTTATGAGTTTCTAACATCTTGTTTTATCTCATGGGGCTTAATACAGGTTATGAGGATAGAATATGAATGCTGTTTGGTTGCAAGGACAAATATATATATATATATATATATATATATATATATATATATATACACATACACACACACATACATTTGGCACAGGGTCTTACTATACAGCTCAGACTTACAGTGATCTGTTGTTTTCAGCCTCCCTAGCACTGGGATTACAGGCCTGTCCCACCATGCCCAGAATCGATGGCCAGCACAGCATTGTGGTGCTGGGGATTGAGCCCTGGTCCCTGCACTTGCCTAAGTAGGCACTTAGTCCATTGAGCTATCTTGCTGGTCCTTTTTTATTTCTTCTTTTCTATAAGCATTCTACAAATGAGCTACTTCTTCTACCTATTTTTTTTTTTTTGTTTTGTTTTGAGGCTCTGACTAAGTTGTCCAGACACTAGCTTTAAACTTATGTTCCTCCTGCCTCAGCCTCAGGAGGAGCTGAGATTCCAGGTGTACGCCCCCATATTGATCTGCAAAGGAAGTTTCTCAGATGTAGTAAGAAGGTAAGAACCATTCTACATCACATCAGAGGGACCTGCACTCCGGAACAGAGAGGTGGAGGATGGTTTAGTGCTTGGATGCTGGAAATCTGCTTGAGCAAGCTGGTGCCCGTGTGCCGGGCAGACCCTGAGACTTCCCAGGCCAGGGCTTTTTGGAGTGGGGAAATGTTTGCTGGTGGTAACTGGCCTTGGTGAGGAGAGAGGCTCTTGGGTTCTGAGTGTGGGGAGGAGGCCCTGGATGCGCTGCCAATTCTAATGCTTTCCAGATCGACTTTTCCTTCTGAAATAAGTGGCAGGCATTGATCAGCAAAGGCTTCTGCTTTCATTTAGAGCCCTCCGTCGTTTCTAATTATGGTCTGAGCTGGATGTCTTTTTCACACTCACTTGGCCCGGAAGTGACTATGGATGGTGTGCAGGGGTAGGGGCTCGCAGTGTCTTCTGTGAGCTGAAATGATTCCTGATTTGCCTCTTTAGTGCCATTTGGCAAGGCATTCACCACCCTCGACTTTGCGAAGGGGTGATATCAGGACATTTTACAATTTTATCCCAGGGCTAGGAACCATAAAACTAAAATGATAATCCTTTTTGCTAGTTAAGTGCCCGTAGCCTCACCACCCCAGGGCTACATGCTTTATATGTATATTACTAAACCTTGAACAGTCAGGATTATCATTATATCTGCTGTATATGTAAGAAAAATTGAAACTTTGGGAAGTTAAATATATAACTGGCTCGAAGTTGCTGCTGGCGGGGTTGGATTTCAAGTTCTTAGGACACCAGTGGTTATATACCTCAAGCATCTATTTTTAGATGAGGAGAAGGCTACAGGGATGCGGTGGGACCCTCCCAAAGTGACCTGGCATATTGCCAACAAAATGATGACTGTCTTGTGCCTCATGCCTCTCTGTCCAGCACTCTGTCTTCCGTTACCTTGGGTGCCCTTATTCTCTAGACAGCAGCTCCAAGTTCATCATGGGAACTCAGGGGCCCTTGGAAAGGCAAGCGGACATTTTCTGACTCATAGAGGTTCAACCTCCAGCTGGCAACCAGTTCTCTGGCTGGAGCCTTGGGGCTGGAAGGGCAGCTGTGATATTGTGAAAATTATATTTTGCTTTGTCCCCATTTTCTGAAACACAGGGTTGAGGAACAGCTTGATTCAGTACATATCATGTAATAATTAATATTAATAAATTGTTGCAAAAATAAATTTAGAGTCTGTCCAAAGCCTACATGACTTGTGATGAGACCCTTAGCTGGCTTAAGGACAGGGTAATCTTTAAACCAAAATGGCTACAGCTGAGAATAGTGAACCAGCTGTGAACTTCCACTGGCTGGGACTACTGAGCTAGAAGAAATTTGCAAGAGTCAAGTCCTCCACTGTCATGGTACCTGCATCTTATAATGCAAAGAAATCTTTGTGTTTCATTTTTTGATCATACTCCTGATCAGGGGATTGGTGATCCTAGGCCAGGGCCCCGACAAGACAACGCCTGAAAACTTGAAATTTCTAGAATGATGAGAGTGTCTCTTCTATGCTAAGCTGATGACAGGAGGCTGGAGACCACTAGGCCAGTTTAGGTGGGGGCTGATTACAGGAAAGACCAAGGCAGGGTTAGAAGGTTGTGTCTTTTAGCCCCATTCTAATCTCACCATCTGAAGGGTGGAAAGTGCCTGAAGTTGACTGATCACCAGTGACTAAGAGTGTCGATCATACCTATGTAATGAAGACTCCATTCCTAAAGGACAGGGTCCAGAGAACTTCTGGGCAGCTGATGCTTGTGATTCCTGGAGGGTGATGCCCCAGGAAATGTGTGGAAGCTTCATGCCTGTTCTTCTGTACTTTGCCTTCTAGATCTCCCCACTCAGCTGCTTTTCTATATTTTTTGTAATATCCTTTATAGTGGATAAACATAAGGGCAGTGTCTCTCTGAGTTCTGTGAGCTGCTCTAGGAAATGAGTTGAACTTGAGGAGGCACTTGTGAGAATCCTGATTTATCAATAGTTGGTCAGAAACACAAATCACACCTTGTGTTTGCAATTAACAGCTGAGGGAAGGGGTAGACTTGTGGGACTAAGACCTCAGCCTGTGAGATCTGGTGACGTCTCTAGATAGATAATGTTGGAGTTCAAGTGAATCACGGGACACCCAGAATAGTCCCCTCTGTAGAATTACTCAGTGTTGCCACTCTTCCCATCTCCCCCACACATACACACATCTAATGTCAGAAGTATTGTATTGAGTGGCAGGCGAGAAGACAGAGGAAAGACACTACTTTCCCCCATTCTTTTAGCACCCAATAATGATGGACTCTGGTGACCATCATTTTATTAAATGGTATATTAAATTTAATAAAAAGAGAACAAGTATGTTAAGAAGCTGTCTTCCCTGACGTGCTGTGCCAGTCCCACCACCAGGGCATGCTGAGACTGTGACTGAGACTGGTCCTGGTGGTATGAGACTGTAATCCCAGAGCTTGAGAGGCTGAAAACAGAAGAATCACTATGAGTCCTGTTTATGTAGTGAGACCCTATAGACCCTGTACTAAATACATAAAAAGAAAAAAAGAAGCTTTCTGTTGCCAAATACCTTGCCAAATATCTGGCATATACAAAGGAGAACAGATTTATTTTGGCTCACTGCTTCAGATGTTTCAGTTCATGGTTGACTGATTCCAAGACAGAAATACCACAATATCCATAGTCAGGAAACAGAAAAATTTGGGAAGATTCAGAGTGAGCAAAAGAGGCTGCAGACAGGATGCACCCTTGCAGGTTACACCCCAAGTGGCCTACTTTGTCCAACTGCCACCCAACAGTACCTTCAGCTATGAAGTCAGTGGGTTAAACCACTCCCGAGAATAGTACCCTGTGATCCAATTACTTCAGTAAACATAGGGGCATGCTGGAAGACACTGTTAGATTCAAACCATAATAGTAAGAGAGGAGAAGAGACCATCTAGTCAAGTGTCCATGTCTCATGCCAAACATGGTAATGCTTATTTACTAGGTACTTTATAAATATGCTCACAGTTACCATAGTGGTGAAGTGTTAGATTATTTGTTGCCAGTATATACTAGGAAGCAGCCCAGAGTAGCTCTGGTCAGCAGATCCCTACTGCTTTTTCTGTGCACTCAGAAATCAGTACTCACTCAGCTACTGTCAATGCCTCTTGCATTTATTCCTTAGATAGGTATTGGACATCTATGGTGCCTCAGTGCTGAGCACAGTGACCAGCTTTCTTTAAAGGCCAAGTGATTGTCTTGAATTAACTCATTTATGCTTTATCATATTCAGCAGAATTTTTAACAGAGTGACTTGAACAGTATAGTTTTGTGTTTGTTTGTTTAGCAAAACTTAAGAGGTATCTTGCAGATAAATGACTTGAGAATTGTGTGAGGGGCCCAGCAGCGTCTCTTGACATTCCTAGCTGGCTCATAGTATTGAGAAGGCCAAAGCAAGATCAAGCATCAACACCGACAGTGTCCACCTCTCTTACCAGGGGGGAAAGATGACTTCTCTCATAGCTAATTGGCCACATTGGATCACGTGACACCTGGAACTAAAATCTGGCAGAGGTGAGATTCTGCGCAGACATGACTTATTGTCATGTGGGCCTTGGGTTTCGGAGCAGGGAGGGATATGTTTCTTGTGTAATCAGCTCACAGTTAGTGGAGACCACTGCAGCGGAATGGTGGGAGGAGATATCATCATTTGCTTATTATAAGTTGACACAAATATAGAAACTTCCAGCATTGAGTGGGGTGAAACAAAGAGCAGTTCTGCTGCATGTTTGAGGTAATTTTGAAGGACTGCTGTTTGTTAGATGTGAAGGAGGCTGTGTGTGTGTGTGTGTCTGTGTGTATGTGCATGCGTGCATGTGTGTGTGTGTAGAGGAAGGTAAAGGGAGGGGTCATCCATGCTGAAGAAACTGCTTGTGTGGAGATGTGGTCGTATTAGTGTACTATGAGCATGAGAGGAGAGGGTGTCAGGGAATGCAGCCACACAAGTCTACAGAGTCTCATGAGGGTCTCCAGACAAGACAAGGGAGGGTTCAGGAGCAATGGGTGAGCAAGGGGTGGCAGGAAGTCACCTTAACTTGGTTATTGTGGGTTATTGCAGGTACCTCTGTTTCTTATTTTACCCTCCAGATAACTGAGTGAGGTGGAGTCTTAGCTTTAGCTGTCAATATGGGTGACTCACCTATCAGATTAGAGCCCCACCCATCCCTATGACCTCGTGTAACCTTATCTGCTTCCTAAAGACCACATGTCCTGAGACAGCCACATTGTGGGCAAAGGCTTCAATATGGGGATTTGGGGTGATACAATTTAGGATACAGCAAGTAGCAATTAAGATCCCCATTTTATAGAGAAGACTGAGGCTCAACGAAGCAATGGCTTCTGTTGGTGGTCACTGGTAGAGCTTGGCACCTGTGCTCCATGTGTCCGATACCAGGCTTCCTCTGAACCTCTGTCTTCTGACTGCCTTCTGGAGCCACAGGAGATGTTGAGCTAGGACTGAGTGTTTGGAATGGATGTGGAAGAGAGAGGTTGGGGGTAGGGCTTGAGGCCCCCCCCCAGGCCACATGAGAGGCCTGTTGCCATGCTTCATCAGGTTCTGCTTTGACACTTTCCTGGGTTAGTATAGGTATAAAATTCCCTGTGATATAGTCTTCGAGAAAGGGCCTAGAGCCTGGTCTCTTGATCCCCATCCAGGGCCTTCTCAAAGACTTGTCCTTGAACTCAAGGAATGGTGATATATTAGCTTTCTGGTGCTGCTATTAAAGGTTGACCCCAACTAACTTACATTTCCTCTCTGGAGTCTAAAGCTGATGTGACACTGGTCAGGCTGGCTCCTTCTTGAGGCTGTTCCATACTTCTCCCCTAACTTTTGGGGGCTCCGGGCAGTCCTTAGATTGGCACCCACCACTTTCTTGCCTCTGTCTTCCCATGGCCTTTCCTCTGGTCCCCATCTCAAACACCCACTTTTTCTGTACTAGGGAGATAGTCTTGAGAGTCTTAGGTTGATGACCTGTGTAACCTGCTGCCGGGCACCAGTGATGCCTGGACTTTTCCTTATCTGACCTCTGATGTGTTCATAGTTCTTGGCAAGGTCCACATACATTCCATTGTCTAGCATAGCACATAAGCCTCTTCCTCTTGCTTCTAGTCTAGGAATCCTGTGTTGTTGCTGGCCAAGGTGGGCTTCTATTTCTTCTGTCCATTAAGTTTTTAATAAATTATATTCTTTGTTAAAAAATGAAAAAATATCATCTGTACAAAAACACTACAGTGGCACTTTGGTTAACAAACTTACAAGTAACCAGAAATGTGGAACAAATTCTGTGACCAGAATCACGGAAATAATTAAGTTTGTGAATGGAGGCCACTGTATTTCTAAATAAGGCCACATTCATTAGGTCCTGGGTATTAAGACCTGAACAAGACTTTTGGGAGACACAACTCAATCACTGCAAATGGTCAACGGGTTTGCAGTACCCAAAGCTAACACAGCTGATCAGAAGGGGAGTGTTAACTTCTGTGTTCCCTCTGGGCCACAATAACCCTAAAATGAGAATTTGTCTCCATGACTGAAGCCACTGTCAGGAGTCTCAAGTTGATGTGACACTGGTCAGGCTGGCCCCTTCTTGAGGCTCCTGTCTGTTTTCTGGGTGCCAGGAGATTAATAGCTGTGTTCTACCATGGTGCCAGCCTCTTGACCTCATGGCAGGGCAGTAGGTGAACTGCAGAGAAGAATGCATAGGGTGGGTAGGGTATGGGGAATGTGAGGTTGCCACAGGCATGCACTGTAATCTCCTTACACCTCCCTATTGAATGAGTTACCCAGTGCCTGGTTACACCTGAGACAAGCACTTGAGGATAGAGAACAACAAGGAAATGTAACAAAGAGCAACGAAATGCTCAGTTGAACCCCAGATTACTGTTTTGGACACTTCAACAAATAGGTTGTGGAACAGGAAGGGCTGTGCTTTCATGTGCACTCCGAGAGCAGCGTGAAGATACAAGCTGGGCATCTGAGCATGAGTGGGATTTGGAAATTACCTGTTAGTGTTTAACTGTGAAGCTTCCCCCAAAGACTCATGTATTGAGGGCTTAATTTTCAATGCAACAGTGTTCACAGGTGGGTCCTACAGAGTTGGTGGGACCATGAGGTCACTAATGTCATCAGCATGCCAGTCTACTGACGAGCTCATAGCTGAACATGCTGATAGGTGGTGGAGTCTGCTTGGCAGAAGCAGCTCCCTGGGACGTGCCTTTGAAGGCTCTGTCATGTGCCAGCCCCTTCCTTTCTGGGTCTTTGCTCCTGTCTGTTTTCTGGGTGCCAGAAGACGAACAGCTGTGTTCCACCATGGAGCCAGCTGACCATGTACTGAGGCCTCTGCAACCATGAGCCAAAATAACCTTTTCTTCTTAAGCTTTGATGTCCAGTAGTTTGGTTACAGCAATGTAGAGCTGACTGATACATTCTCAGAGAGGAAAGGAGTTCACCTTGGCACAGCCAGCAAGACCACAGGAAGTCCAGGGGCCAGGAGCAGGCAGGATGAGAGACAGCCCTGCCCTTAGCTGTCCTCACCCTCCTGCCTCTCCCTCTCCATCTCATCAGCAATGGTGTGATATATAAGAAATTCTCGCCCTTTTTCTTTTTTTTTCTCAGAGTGGACCTGCTACCCTATTACACCAGGCCCCACCTTGACACTTTTATAGGTTAGCATTGGCATGAAGTTCCAATTCTTATTTCACCCTCCTGTAGTGTCAAATGTCTGTAGTTCAGGAAAGTACAGGTGTGTGAGTTGAAGCCCTGGGAGAGAGACAGGCAAACAAGGGGCCTGGGAGAGAAGAGGTGACTCTCTCCACAGGTGTCTTCCTTTCTAGAAATTCTTAGGTAACACTATCAGCTTTCTGAAGCATAATTTACACAAAATAACCAATCAATTTAAGAGTATATATAATAAGTTTGTTTTTAGATGGGGTCTTACTATGTTTCCCAGGCTGGCTTTGAACCCCTGGCCTCAAGCCATCCTCCTGCCTCAGCCACTTAAGGAGCTGGGACTACAGGTGAGTGCTACCACACCTAGCTGTGATGAATTTTGGCAAGGGTAAATGGCTCTTTAACCAGAACACTCACAATAGGAACATTTTATCTGCTTTTAGGAAAGCCCCTTATCTCTCTCTGCAGTTAACAGAGTTCTTATTACCCTGACTCCTGGCAATCCACGGTCTCCTTTCCCCCACTAGTACTGAGATTTGAAGAATTTCTCATTAAAATAGTCATGTAGCAGATAGCTGTTTGTACCTGTTTTCTCTCCTCTAGCATAATGGAGGTTTTAAGGTTCATGTAGCTTTTCCAACCTTCCATTTTAAGGCTCATGCAGCTTTTCTAATTTTAAGGTACATGTAGGTTTTTTAAGGTTCAGGTAGTTTTTTGTCCCTAAAATTGGGTATAAAATACTTAAATTTAGTTTTTAACCATTTAAGCATATAGTAATTAAGTAATGCAGACTATTGTACAACCATCACCACCATCCACCCCCCACCTCCCCAAACTGAAACTCTGTGCACACCAACCATCAGCTGCCCACTTCCTGGAGCCCACTTCAGTAATTTTTAAGTATCTAGTAGCTGGGAGTGGCATTTGCTAGGCACAAGATGGAAGGTGCAAGAACAATAATGCAGAAGCGAGAGAGTGAGGCAGGTGGAGAAAGGGTGGGGGTTCCCCCCCTGTATTGCTCCCCTGGCCCCTCCAAATGATGCATTCCCTCCCCCCAGACCCCAGTCAATTTCCTCCATCATCGGAATGCAGCGGTGCCTCTGCCTCTTCAGGTCTGAACTGTAAAACAGGAGGAAGAGCACATGGCTGCCCTGTCACATGGGCTCTGCCTGCTAGAGGCAGGCATTCTGTGTGGGAAGCAACAGAACAACTGATCCCCAGCAGGAGGATCCCCTGTCACCTCAGGAGCAGCATAGACTCTTGATGCTTTGCAGAGGAGCCCACAAGACACCTTTGTACACCAAAGTCCGAGTCATTTCCTCACCTCCAGGCGCAACCCTTGCATTCTGCTGGGAAGCAAGCTTCAGGGTCAGCTGGAGTCTGCAGGGAGTTGATACGGTCATGCTCCTGACTCATTTGAATTTCTACTGCTGTGGGCCTGGTGACCATGGGGGTGAGGACAGTTGTTGATGACTAAATGGGAAGACACAGGAATGCACTGCCCGGGCAAGAGTGATGTGGTTGGAGCATTTGGAAATGAATAGAAGCCCGTGTCCATGGGCACACCAGTCACTCTTTGGAATTTAAAGTTTCACAGGCAGAACTGGAGCCTGCAAGAGTAGAAGCTACTCAGATTGTCACATCTGTTTGAGGCATGTGAGGTTGCTGTAGGCCCACGTCTTACATGCATGCTGTCAGTTTCAGTATGTGTGTGTGTGTGTGTGTGTGTGTGTGCGCGCGCGCACACACGTTGTGGAGTTTTAATCGAAAACACTTCTCAATCACAACAAATTTGAATTTTAAAATGATAGTACGAAATGGTAGAGCACTTGCCTAATATAGGTAAGGTCCTAGGTTCAATCTCCAGTATTACAAAAATGAAATGAAATAAAATAGTAAAAGCTGCCCAAAATAGTGGAGGTGGATCCTTAGTTATCCCAAGAACCAAAGGAAAATGCAAGCTCAAAGAAGACAGAGGGTCAGTGGATTTTTTTTTAACTGCTGTACTCTAACCATCTCAGCTATCCTAGAATGCCTGATATATAGGTGTTCCAGAAATGTGAACTTTGAATGAATGAATGAATGAATGAATGAATGAATGAGAAGCTCCTGCAGTACATGCAGGGGTCAGGATTACATAGGGAAATTGCATTTCTCTGTCTGCAGGTGGTTTGGACACAGCAACCTCCATGAGCAACCTCAATGCTCATGAGGAAGCGCAGCACGTGGGCTCTACAAGATCATCCCCAGGTGGAGGGCGTGCTCTGGAAAACTCTCCTGTGCACAGCCAGAGAATGCAGGAGCAGGTCACACATGGCACCAGCTATGCCAAATCTGTCTTATGACTGCGACGTCTAAGGAGCTAGAATGACTATCATGTCCAAGGTTGCTCCTCCACACTCTTGTTCACTGGCAGGAAAAAAGTGGCTCTAGGACAAGAAAAGTTCCATGAAAGAACTCTTCACAGACGGTGTGTGTGCATGGAGGGCGGGGGGATTTGAGGTGGGGGGACTGGTCCAGAGAAACCTGTGTGGAGGGACAAATCATGAAGCTAACGCCAGAAGGAGCTGGCAACACATGAGGCCTGAAAGGAGGAAGGCAGAGGATGTTTCCAGAACCCAGAGAAAGCAACTATAGGAGGTGTCTGCTTGGCAGTTGCCATGGCCCTCAGAAGTCCTCCAGCGACCTAGCAAGGAGGAAGCCTTCCTGGCACTGACACCAAAGCCCCCAATGTGTCATGTGAATCAAGAAATTCTGTCACTACTTACGGAGCTGTGCATTCAGTTTGTAGTCATCAAAGCCTTTTAGGGCTGAGCTCTCAAGGGTAAGGCAAGGGCAGGTTCCATTTCTTTTCTTCTTGTTCGCAGCTTGTGAGTGGACAAGCCTGACAAGGGGAGCTCTCCTGCTGATGACTCAGTACAACTGCACTGCAAATCCTTTGCCACAACTACATGGAGATTTCTAATGCCTGAAGACCTTCCTAACCTCAGAGAGAAGAAATCAGACCACGAATCATGGATTCATCTATGATTTAATAGAGAAAAAGGTAGAAAAAGTGCCCAAGGAACTGAAGTCTCCTTTTCTCCCCCACCACCTCAGAAGTGGACCCTCTGGTCCCCATCCAGTCTTAGACAAGACTGAAGCTCCAGCTGTATCTGGTTTGCAACCTCAAGAGAGACCACCTGACAATGTCTCATAATGTCTGAACTGGACACGTGTTAGCTTTTCGTGGCTGCTGAGGATTTAAGGCCCCTGTATAAGTCTGTGGAATTCCTTCCCCAGTAGGTGTGGGTGGAAAGAAAAGCCTGTCTGTGAGCATCTTGCTTTCTGCAAAAGAGGCCGATAGCTAGTTGATTAGTAAGCCCATTACCCAGCCTCCTTTGCAACTAGGCCAGGTGACTGAATTCTTGCCAATGGCATGGAGCCTTTTATAGGCCTGGCCAATTAGACTTCCCTTGCAGAACCCCTTCTTTCTTTCACTTTCTTCCCCACTCCCTGGATATTGATAGCCTAGGGAGTCATAGAAGACATATGTTGAAGGTGATAGAATTTTTCTCAGCCTAAGTCCTTATAAAATGGAATGGGTGAGAAGCCTGACACTCCCTTGTTGGGCATTCTGTGAGATTTTCAGCCAGGATCTCTTGCCACAGCTCATGACTAAGAATCCAGACTTATACAGCATCAATAAAAATGATTGGTCTATAAAGAATTTATTTTATGGGTAAATTGAATTCTTAGCTCAGAATATAGCAATCACTGTAACTTGCCATAATTCACTCGATGCTTGTGAGGACTGTTGACTGCTGGCTGTTATCTGTGACTTGTGGCCTGGAATTAATGCTGACGTTGAAAAGCCTGTCTTGAAGGATAACAGGTCATATAGCAAACATTTTAAACTAGTTTCCTGAAGAGGGAAAGGGAAGAAGGAGAAAAGTAATATCAACAGTAATAATAATAATAATAATAATAATAATAATAATAATAATAAAGCCTACACAGGGCTCCAACAATGCCTCAGCAGTAGCTCTGAGTGTTGGATGGGTGTGTAGTGAGCAGCCCTCCCCTCACAAAAGGCTCCTGGTTAGTACTGCTTAATGGAGAGATGGCTCCTGTCACTCACACTAACACTAAGCAGTGGAGCCAGAGTTGTACTTTGCAGCTTTTAATTATGTTCACTGATAATAATTAAGGACTCAACTCAATCTTCTCTGCGCATGATGCACAATCAAACAACTAGGAAAATAAAATACAAGGTAGTAATACTTATATTTTCAAGTGGGACACCTTCAATCATTTGCCCCAGGCACTCTCTTTTTCTTAAATATCATCAAGAATCTTTATTGCTCAGATCCTTTCAGGACATGCTGATAGTAGGAAGCACTTTGAAATGGCCTGAGGTGCTCCTGGCTCCCTCTCCAGTCTGGCTGCAGGTGGAGGCTCTGCCTCAGTTATTTGTGACACTCAGTTGGTCAGAGCCGAGGAGCTCTGCGAACACCTGTGCTTGCCAGGGTTCGCTGACCCAATCTGTGGACAGGAAGTCTGCCTGGAGGGTGTTTGCCTGCCTCAGCATCTCCCAAGGGCAAGGTTGTAGGTGTGGGGTGAGCACTGGGCAAGGGTGTCAGCCTCAGTTGGTTCTTGGATGAAAGGAGAACAGGAATGTTGCCAGGGTATATGGAGTCCCAAAGAGCTCATGCTTCCTGGGGCTGTGAGGGTGATTACAGCTGGCTGTAGCTTATATGGAGCTGGGAAAGGAGAGATAATGAGAGGGAGGAGCTGTGTGGGGCTGTGGGGCTGGCCTTATAAGCGTTCGTGGATTTTTCTCAGGATGTAGGTAATAGCACAGTTCCCACGCCTCACTGGCCACGAGAGTGTTTGCATTGTGGCCGCCTGGAGTGGTCCCCTGAGGGTGGTGGGCTTGGAGTACAGGGAACACCCTCACTCTTTGCCTGGGGTGAGGACACCTGCTGATCCTCCACACAAGCATGTCTTCTGGAAAGTCTGAAACCTCGGTGTGCTGAAAGATCTGGGAGGGAGAGGTATTGCCTCTGTTAGCGAACTTAGTTTCCCCAATGCAGTGTTGACAGCTAATGAGGGTCTCTATGCTTCCAGGCTATGGAAGACCTGAGGGTTTCTGGGCTGCCCACTGCCTGCCTACCGCCTCCATAGCCCATCACGTAGGGCACTCAGTCCTGCAGGGAAAAATTGAGAGCTGTGTGTCCCACACCTGGCTGTTACTTTCCCTGCCCCATTGCCCTCTGCTACAGAGCCTGGGGAGGGATGCTCAGAGCTTCAGAGCAGTGAGTCTTCTGTGAATGGAACCCTGGAATCTGATTCTGAGGCTCTAGTTTTCCATTCTGACCACATCATCTGTGTCTTTAGCTCTCTGCCTCAGTTTCCTTTCAAAGGGATGTGGTGCAAGTCCCTACTAAGGTGGTTACCAACATCAGAGGAGTTACTGCATGTGAAACCCATGGGCCAAGATGTATGGTGAATGCTAGGTCAAGTGTCAGAGGTCGTGATGTCTGTGCAGCATGAGTTGGCTGTGGCAGTACATGACTACGGGCCTAGCACTCTAGGAGACTGAGGCAAGAGGTCTGTCAGTTGAAGCCCAGCTTGGGTAACTTAGCAACTTATTGAGACTTTCTCAAGATAAAAATTAAAAAGGGTCACAGATGTAGCTCAAGGAAGAAGCCATGGGTTCAATCCTCAGCACCACAAAAGAAAAAGTGTACATTAGTAACGGCAATAATACAAACGTTAAAGCCAGGGTTGGCTGTGCTTCAGCCCCCAGCCCTTAGCCTAATTAGTTTTTCCTCATTGCTCAAGTCCTGTTCTATGTGTCTCTTGGGCTGGGCAGGGCTGGGCAGGGCTGGGCAGGGCTGGGCAGGGCTGGTGTTTTGCCTCTGGGATGACCTTTACCTAGTTTTAATGTGACACCTCCCACTGTGGATAGTGGCTGCTTCCCTACATTTACATGAAGCTTCCAGAGAACGGAGGCTGAGCCTTTGGTGGTGTATGGTTCAACCCAGACGTTCAGGGTTTGTAGAGGGAAAGAGGGGTTTTCCAGACCCAGTAGCTGCTGCTGCTGCTGCTGCTGCTGCCATTGCTGCTGTGTGCCGGAAGGACTCCCATCCATGCCAGGAGGAACCCCATTCACACAAGTTAAGGCTGTCCAAGGCTTCGGGTCTGGGATCCACAGTCCTTCTCAGGGTCACAGCCCTACACACAGCTGGAAGCCCCCCTGACTGGCTTCTGGGAGGACGGCTGTGTCTGGTCACTCTCCCAGAGCCTGTGACAGGATTTAAACTAATTTACAGCAAGCAAGAAAAGGTGATCTTCACTAGGAACTTCCTTAGATAAGTGTATTTCAGATGTAATTGGGGTTGGCTACAGGCAGCTGGACCTAATAAATAAAATTGTCTGTTCAGTCTCATTAGACTATTCTGTGAGCCATGCTGCCCCACACAGCCCAGAAGCCTCCATTCTGGCTCGGAGTGGCTCCCATCTTAAACATTCATTTAATCCAAATGCTTACATTAATGCAAAAAGCAAGCTTCTGATACTCTAAATAACTTCAGCTGAGTCCTGCCAATAGTGGGAGTTCTGACACAAAGTACTTCAGTGTTCTGAGTGAGGCGTTGACGTGTATTTTGTCTTTCAGGGTTCAAAGGCAGCCCCCACAGGAGCCCGGCAAGGACTCTGGCAGGTGAATCCTTCACAAATCTTGGGAGAGGAGCTGTACAGAGTAGCTGTGGCAGGCAGGAAAATACCACTCCATTTCCCCAAAGGTGTCCCCATTCTAATTGCTGGAACCCATGATAAGCTAGCTTACAAGGCAAAAGGCTTTGGCAGATGTGACTAAATTTAAAGACTTTGCAATTAAATTTAAAAACTTGAGATACGGAGGTTATTTGGATTATCTGAGTGGGTATCATATGATCTGATGGGTCCTTTTTCAAAAAGGGGCAGAAAACTAAGGGAAGATATGAGGATGGAAGCAGAGGTTGATAGGAAGAACAGTTTGAAGAGGCTAGCTGTTACCTTTGATGACGGGAGAAGGGACCATGAGCCAAGGAAAGCAGGCAGCCTATTTATACAAACTGCACAGTGCAGCCCCATAGATACTATGAGTTTAGGGTCTTTCTTTCTTTCTTTCTTTCTTTCTTTCTTTCTTTCTTTCTCTTTTCCTCCTCCTCCTCCTCTTCCTCCTTCTCCTCCTCCTTCTTCAACACTGAACTAGGGTGTTGTGCATGCTCCACAAATGCTCTACCACTGAACCAATCTCCAATAAACCTTTTGACTTTTCACTAGGTTTTCCAAGCTGGCCTCAAATTTGAGATGGATGATACATTTGTGGGTAAATTGTTATAGCAGCCACCAGAAATTTATGCATAGGCACTTTCTCTACAATCCTGCTAATGCAAACTTTCTTCAGCATGCAGGCATTTCTCATTTCTTTATTGGGTTCTGGATCAGTGTAGGGGCAGGAAAGGAAGGCCTAGAAGGAGGTACAGGGGCCCTTGGTGCTTGTTGGCCATCCTTCCATCTGCAGGGAAGTTACACTGCTTGGCACAACTTTGCATAGTAATTATCATTTTGTTTGTCTTTCGTGGGGAGGGGTTTACATCTAGGTGTTCTAAAGCCTCATGGGCTCATATACAGGGCTTTTGGAAGATGACTAGATTGTGGTAGTTCATAGCTGACTTGCTATTGAGGTAGGGTCTGGTCAGAAGAGGTAGGTCAGCGGGGGTGTAGTCTGGAAGGGTTTGTCTCTCTTCTGGCTCCTCCCTTTTCTCTTCCTATTTCCTAGACTCCATGCCATACAGCATTCTTCCTCCACTGTGCCCCTCTGCCATGATTTTCTGCTTTGTAACCAGCCAACCATGCAAGGACTGAAACTTCTAAAGCATGAGACAAAATAAACTTCTTATCCTTTAAGTTGTGATGTTGGGTGTCATGTCCCAGCAATGGTAAACTAACGATGACAGGAAGAGTCCCTATTTCTTAATATTTTTGCATGTAAAGACATTTGCATGTGATTGCAGTTTTCATCTCCCCTACCTACCTTCCTTACCTAGCTTCCCTTGTTAGTTTCTGGCCAGGCTCTAGCTCCCCACTCCTCCTATCTGACCATCAATCTCTCCCAAATGTGGAGGATAACTTTTGTAAATTGCTCTGGGACAGGGTGATGAAGCTGCCAGCTGGACTGGGCTGGCTCCAAGGTTTCAGCTGTCCCTCAGCATCCAGTGATGTGGTGGAGCAGATTACAACAGATCAACGAGAGGATCATAGTGTTGCTGCAGTGGGTCTGGGGTGAGGCTGACGTTTTGCATTTGCAGCAAGCTGCAGAGGATGCCTATGGCGTGCACTGTGTGCTGACTCAGAGTAGGAAGGTCATAGAGAGCCAAGGTTCATGATTATAAGCAGGTCTGGAATCCATCCACAGCCTGCCCAAAGCCACACTGGTGTAGGACAGCCTTGCTGCTCCAAGTGTTGCCCCAAAGAAGCAGCATTGGTATATCCTTAGAGCTTGTTAGGAATGCACACTCCCAGCCTCCATCCCACAGACAGACTGAATCAGAGCCTGCAGCCTAACAAGGCCCTCAGGGGATTCCCCTGCCTGCCGAACTTGGAGATACACAGCCTCAGAGCCTGGTTCTCAATTTAGCATGCATCAGAGACACCTGGAGAGCTTGTTAAACATTTCTGGGACCTACTCTCAGAATTTATGATTCATCTTGTCATGGCAGGAACCTAAGAAATTTGTATGTGTAACAAGTCCCCAGGTGATGCTGGTGCAGATGCCCAGGGACCCCATGGTGACAAGAGATGCCACTGGGTAGGCTCCTCCCTGCCTCGAGTCTGGTACAGAAACCCTAGAATGGATCCCATGCCATATTTACTTCCAAATTCAGCTTCTGAGTCCTACCCATTTTCTTTAATGCTAAATTGTTGGTGCTTTTGTGTAAATAATACAAGTATTTTCATTGTATTGGATTTTTATAGAATAAAACAACAGGTACTGGCTGTAGCTCCACAGGGAACTATTTGACCTTGATGAGGAATTGTGTGTCTCTGGGTTTCCATCCTTCATCAAGGAGAGGAGAGCGTTGGATGGGGGTGATAAACTTTTATGCTTCAGAGCTTATTGTTCAGCCCCCAGGTGAAAGCAGAAGGTGAAAATGACTGCATTGTGGCCTTCTCATAATTTTTGGTTATATCCTTGACTTATTCCAGTCAGGAACACAGCCCTCTTCTGTAAGTGGCACAATGGGATAATGAAATTTCTTTTCCTTCTCATTTTATTTATTGTAAAAACAATATCCTAAAATAGTGAAGACAATTTAAGAGATTAAAAACTTCATTACACTCTAACACAGCAGCTGTTTTCATTTTGCTATGGTTCCTTCATGGATGTGGGTAATTTTTGAGTTTGCTTGCATTTCTATTCTGCATCTTGACAGTATTTAATCATAAACATGCCACCAGTAATGCAGAAATAGATTAGTTCACTACAAAGTCACCCCCATTGGCATTTAACTTAGCATGGCTAATGTGGTAAGTACCTTATGGACGTTTTGAATTTTACTTTTTATTAGTAGACATGCTGACCACCTCCCCTCTGTGTTTGTATGCAATCTGTATTTGCTGGCTTTCCTTGCCTCTCAATGTCTATGCAGGTTTCATGAAGAAAGCCATCGAAGAGAGCCTGGCCCAAGGCTCAGCAGGCATTGGCAAGCACAGTGAGATTGAGGGTTCCACCTTCTAAGCCTCATTCCTCCTGTGGGAAAGGTGAGGCCACTGTGAAGGATAAATGAGAGCCAGTGACAGGGGCCTAGTGCAGTGTCCAGAAGATAAGCAAGGCGGCTTTTCTAATGCTCTTGTGTTTGTCTGCTGGAGCTTAGTGGGGGTCTAAATATAACTGATATTCACCTTAAGTTTTTGGGGGGCTGGCTCAGCCTGCCCTGAGGGCGGGGCTGGTGTAGCATGTGGTGCTGGGGATTGAGCCACAGTCTCTGCGCCTGCCTAAGTTTGCCTAAGCAGGTGCTTTAGAACACTGAGCTATCTCACTGGCCCCTGATATTCATTTTAACAATGACATTTACATGAACACATTTGGGGAAAAGTGACATTTTGGTGAATCCACCAGCCCTGTTTTCCTCACTGGTAAAGTAGGGCCAAGATGATCCATATGCAACGCTTAACCTTAAATGCCTAGCACATGGGACACATTCAATGAATGGTAGCCTTATTATATCCTCTGTCACATTTATAACCTAATTTTAATCTTAGCCAGGTCGCTTCCCCGAAAATTGAAGTGGATTTCATTTAAATTTAGAAGAATATTCTGAACTTTGAATGGAAGGACTTATTTGCATTTTGAAAGTCTGAAGCGACACATTGTGTTAAGCCTGTTCCCAAAGCTCCCACTTAATAAATAAGGAACAAACATTGTGGAAATAAAGACATTTGTATAGTTCCAAGCAGAAATTACTATGGTCAAGAAGAAGAAAGTATCTTTTAAAATTCCCATTTGTTGGTGGCAGACCCTTTTTCTCCCCGTGCACATATATCACCAGAATCTCTTGAAGGAGTTTCCTTCAATGTTACCAGAGAACTTGGGTCAGCCATGAATAATTTCCAATCGAAGATCTATGTCCGTGTGTATACAGTTTCTCACATGTGCTTGAAAATAGGCCGCCTTAAGGAGCTGCTTCTCATTTCCCGTAGCACAGCAAATCAGCGACAGCACTTCAGATGTCTAAGGCACTTTACAGTCTGTGAAGCAGTTTTCTTACACACTTTTGAGTTTGATTTTCCAATGATTCCTGGGGGCAGTGAAGGAGGTTTCATAGGCCTCATACCAGCAATGGGGACTGCGATCCACAGAGAAGTTCTGGTTTGTCAGAGGTCTCAGGCTTGGGATCGAGGGTTCAGCTCTCCACAGGACCACCCACTGGTCTAAACCCTTCTGCTGAACCTCAGTGGTTTTGGTCAAACCATGCCCAATACAACACAGGTGTAGAAAGAACTTTTCTGAACCTGTAAATGTAATTCCCACACCATTTCAAATGAAAAGTGTTGCCAGTAAAAACCAGCGCATGCTGCTACTATTAAGGATGGTAAAATGGTAAGAGTCCCAGCTGGCCTGGTTCTACCTGGAGCCACCACTGAGATTCACTTGGCCACACCTGGGTCCCAGGAAGTTGGAGCTCTCCCAAATTGGCCCGAGGAGTGTTGGTTAGAGATGCTTATATGGCAAAGGAATAGTACACACATCCATGCCCTGAGGACTGCCTTCAGGTAAGAATTTGCCAGGTCTCCAACTTCATTTTCTTCTTTTGGAGCTAGCAGGAAGGACTTAGGAAAGGCACATGGTGGATACAGACAAAGGACACATTCAGTGCCACTTCCTCCAGCCTACAGATGATGAACATGCTTTTGGCCATGTGACCCCGAGTAACCCCATGAAATTAGCACTAAAGGTCACTGATGATGTAATAAGATTACTGGCAAACACTAGCTGTTTCCAGGAAGGTTAGACAAATAGACCCTCTAATTGTACATGATAAATACTGATAATTATGTGTTTATGATGTTTCATGTCATAGGCAGAGTTCACTCCCAACTGTGTCGTTGTCCTTGACAGGGAGACTTCGTTGGTCGCTACATTACTCTGCTTCACATGACTATAATGAAATTCCAAGGCAGGTTAGCTTTAAAGAAGTTCACTTAGCTCAAAGATCTGGAGGTCCAGAGTCCAAAGAGCATGGTATGGGTTCTCTAAACCACAGGTTCTCTGAAGCCACTGTCCAGAATGTCTATTGTTGGCCTCCTCCCTTCTTGCCTGGGTCACCTGCAGAGACCTCTGAACTGAGGGTCAGAAGGACACAGCAGGAGGCATTCTTAGTCATGGGGTCTCAACTAATACAGTTCCACGTTGAGCTCTGCTTCTTCAACAGCGAGTTGAGTTAACTGTTTATTCTTCTTACACAGATAGGTGGGGGAGAGGTGATAATGTGTGTGAAAGAGGACTTTTCCCCCAGAAATTTAAAAAATTTGATGCTTGTCAAATTATGAAAGTAATTTTATGGTGAAAGCTGAAGCAGTTCAAAGATACATATTGGCAAACCCCTCCCATTGCTGACTTGTAGTCCAACCCTTCAGGCGTAGCCTGCATGCTTATAACCTTTTGTGCTGCTCATGCAAGCGTCAGCTGGCTCTATAAACATGTTCTGAGACTTGGAGAAAGTTAGTTTATTTATTTATTGCAGCACTGAGGATCAAACTCTGGACCTTGCATTTGCCAGGCAGGTACTTATGCTGCTGAGCTATCTCCCCTGCTTATGTTCTGGGATTTCCCACTATGTTTCCTTTCACTGAAATACAATCATATCAAACACATGGCTCAGTACTTACTTTTTTTTTTTGTGATGATATAGTATAAACAGTCCTATAACTCTGCAGGTATAAACAGTCTTTCTTGCCTTGATTTCTGTATAAATACACACACGTACATGTATATGAGAGTGATATACAAAATCATTTTTAACCAGTCTTATGTCTCACTACCCTAACCACATCACCCCTTCCCTATGTTTCCTTCGTACTTTCCTCCACATTCCAATAATCATATAAAACATTTATAAATACACACATTCTTTGAGGGAGAGGTTCCTATTACTTGATTAAAAGATTGAATAATATACACACTACTCTTATTCTGCTCAACAAAATCTCTTGAGAATACAAGCCTATAATTTAACTGGATTGGTGCATGATTTTTAATGACTGTGTATTATTTGGTGAGGTGGAGACAATTTTGTGCTGCGTAGCACACAGCTCTTCAGGGAAAGCCCTGACTGGCAGTGTTTGTAGTGTCTCTACCCTAAATATTCCCACTATGCTTAATTTCAAACTACCACCATGTTGGTTGGCTACAGTGCAATTAAGAAGTGATGTGTGTAGGAAGCATCTTGGGAGAGGGTTCCAGAAAACTACCAGGAGAAAGTTCCACAAAGAATTCAGCTGTGCCTATTCACGCACTCATGGTTTCCAGGTTTGCCTTCCCCACAACAAATGCTGATGTCTTTAAGTTACCTTGTAGCCATAATCTTCAAATCGATTCTTTATTCCTATGTGTTAGGTTCCTTAGAAGTAACATTGTTGGTTCATAAAGAATGCTGATTTAAAAACAAAAACTTAATAATTGCAGGTAGATTGTTTCTTCTTTCTTTCTTTCTTTCTTTCTTTCTTTCTTTCTTTCTTTCTTTCTTTCATCTTTCTTTCTTTTTGTGGGACTGGGATTCGAACTCATGACCTTTCATTTGCCAGGCAGGCACTTGTGCCACGTAGCTATCTCCCTGGCCCCATTGTTTTTAAAATAGACTTTTTTTTTTTTTTTTTTTTAGATAAAGCAGTTACAATTTACCTTTGTGCCAGTAATGTAAAAAGGAATTTTTCATCACCCTCCACCCCCAGCTCCAAATAGCTAAGGGAGGCAAGGTCCCATTTTAATCAGAATAAGGGAGTCAGTTTATGGAGTCAGCTACCACAATTGGCCACCAGCCTGATCCTGGAGAGTGTAGAATACACCCAAGAATCCCCATGACCATGAAGCAAGACACCTGGGATATTTATCCCTACATTGGTCAGCCAGAGCTTAGTGACTTTCTCAGGTGGAGATCCTGGCCCCTATCTCTTGAAAAGAATAGAGAATCAAAACTACTGTAGTTCTAGAAGGAACAGCCCCAATGGCCACCTACCACAAGCTGGAGATTTTCAAGCTATCACATTGCACTTTTAACCTTCAAATGCATTTTGCATTCTATTTCAAATCTGGTTTCTTTAACTGAACAAATAATGATTTAAGTAATCTCACAATAAAGGTTTCTACCTAACAAACATCATGCACCTTGAGGGAGCAGCCTGTTGTGTTCCTCATAATCTTAAATGGTCCAGTACCTGGTCCAGCGCAGAGATAGGTGCAGTGCATGGATGTGGATATGCAGAGACCCGTCTCCTCTGCCTTGGCCCCCCATGGGTTCCACCTACCTCCAACTGCACAGTGGATCTGGAATACCTGTCCCATGACCCACAGGACAACACTCTTCATTTCTCCTGCCCCATAAACCCTCATTCCTTCTCCTCACAGCCCTTCCAAGTGCAGGGCATCTGTGCACACCAGCGACCTTTCCTAACGGATCCCCTCCTCTTTCCAAGTCTGACTACTCTTCTCCATCCTGGTCACTGCCCAAGTCCAGATCCCCGACATCTCCTCCTAAGCCAATATGCTCTGTAGCCTAATGGACCCAGTCCTCCATTCTTGCTTTCCCCAACTTTTTCTCCTCACTGCTACCTAGATTTGTTCCTTAAAATGCTTGTCTAGGGAGCCAGAGAGATGGTTCAGTGGTCTAAAGTGCCTGCTTAGGAAAGCTTAGGCAACCACAGGGACAGTGGTTCCATCCAAGGCACCACATGCTGGGCCAGCCCCACCCACCAGGGGAGGCTGAGCCAGCCCCCCACTCCCCCTCCCCCGAAAAAAATGCTTGTCTAATCCTGTGTTTCTTGCAGGATTGCAAACCAACAGCTGCTGATGTAGCACGGACACTCTTTCATTCCAATCGCCCTGTCCATTCATGCCCTACCTCACTTCCTGCAGCTGGAGTCTAGTCTGATTTTCACCATGCCTGAGTGTTGCTATGAGTAGGCTCCAACTGAGAAGTATACCACATTCTTCAAGACCCAGGAAAGATGCCCCTTCTTGACCTTCCTTGAGACTAGCTGGTGTCCTTTCCTACCCTTTAGCACTCATCACCCCATTTCTATTTCTATGATTCTGTGTACTACACATTTTTTCTAGCCATTATACTATACTCTAGATTTTTACCAATGTGTCTGGCTCTTGAAGACTCCTAGAGGTTCAAAAGTGGAGCCCTATCTTTGTTTTCTATGTGTAAGACTGCTTTGTACAAAATAATTTTTCAAAGTATGGAAATACTACACTGGGATGTAGGATAGATGTTGATCCTGCATTTTGGCTGCTAAGCTTCTCTGAAGAAGCTTTCCCAGGCTTGGGTTTTCCCACCTGGCACATCTCCACTTCCAGGGAGCAGCCAGTGCCTGCTTTCCCAGTTACCCATGAATCGAGCACGCAGAGCTGAGACACAGACGCTGCCAAAGCAGGCCTATTCTGTTCCAGCCTTCACCCTGGTGGCTTGCAGCTGACCACAGCACAGAGCAGGTCTGGCACAAACAGTGGCAGGCTGGGAGGTCGCAATGGTGACAGCAATGGTCTGTGGTTGCCCACAGGGCCTGAAGTCATATCATGACCTTATGGTATGTTCCTGTCTTGGTCCTGATTGGGTAGGCTTCAAACTCAATTGTTTAGCTCTTGGAGAGTCCATAAAATTCCTCTTTTTCCTTGACAGTGTCCCCCAAACTATTGAAACTATTGAAGAGTTTCCAATCTTTCACTCACTGATAGTTTTGCAAAATATAATAAACAGAAATTACTAGAAAAATGAGATGGAAAGTAGAACAGGAACCCCAAAGCTGACAGACTACAAGTGCCAACTTTTACCATTAATTTAACATAAAATTATTGTCAAGTTGCTATAAATGTTTCTGTCTACTTATTTGCAATTTGCCATGGCTTGGTGACAAAGCTGATGCAGGTAGAAGCAGAACACAGCATACTCTGAACAGTGCCACCTTAGTCAGGTTCTTTAGAGTAACTGGACTGCATACGCTCTACAGCTGAGAACTTTGCTAGCCCAGTAGACAAAGTGGATACTGTTTCCTTTTTATAGCTGGGGATGCTTAGGAGCAGTAATGGGCTACAGGGCTACTAAGTCATCAATGTGCAACTATGATGTGTAGTAAAGGGATGGTTGGTAGAAAGATTGTTGGCATAGACTTTTGTGTTTAATAGTCATGAGTAGATGTGAAGAAAAAAAAACCCTGGGGTCTCAGAAGGGGATGGATCACTAAGGGGTTTCTTGCAGGGGACCAAGAGGATCTGCCATCTTTGTTCTGGAGAAGATAGTAGGGGTGCGGACCCCATTCCTTAGGATGACAGAGCTGAAGATAAGGCCTGAGCTAGGGACTTCCAGCTTGGCTGGTCAACCTCCTAGACTTCAAATCTCTGCACTTTGTGGTCACAGGCAACTTTTCACTTTGAGTTCTTCCCTGATTTTCTAGAAAGGAAAAAGGGGGCATCCAAAGGCCCTGTCTTCTGTGTCCCCAGAAATTGTCTCACTAGGAGGTAGTCAGGTCCAGATGGGAACTTAAGGACGTCCCAGTACTGACTGCAGCTCAGGTGCTGGACTCGGGGTAAGCACAGCCCAACTCCTGCCCTGGTTGTGCTTAGCTCTGGGGAAGCGAATGACACAGTAAATAAGAAGCATAATAAAGGGGAATGGTGACACAACACCAGAACAGCTTAGCAGCACTGAATTGTACACTTAAGAAGGATTCAAGTGGGACCACAAAAGGAAAAAAAAAAGCCAGGACACTTTTGAGGCATATTTTGAGCTGGTTATTCGGAGAAACTGCAGTCCCAGGAATAGCTTTGAGTGCCATTCCTTGTGAAAGAAATTTACATCTATACAGAAATTCTACAGTAGCAAAAGTATCTCTTTCAAGAATGGTGTTGCTCCAGCCCCCAAATTAGTACATTTCAACAATTACAATCAAATGGCTTTTGTAATTTAGTTAATTATGTTTACTTGATGGGGGTCGGGCCACATGGTGTCTTTACTTATTGACTATTTCAAGCTGAAGGAATTTGAGTCTGCATGTGTAGGAAGAAGAGTCCAAGCTTCCCCTGAGGAGGTCCTAAGACTTTCAGGGGAGAAATGCCTTGTCTATGTCTAAGGAGAGTCACACCTTCACCGCTGTAGGTTACAGAGAAGAAGCTGAGTACACTGGCCTGGCTGACAGTCCTCTCATCCTATTACACACGCTCACGCCCCTAACATCTCTCTACAAATGCTCCATTCTTTATCCAGCTTAACACTAGACCATCCTTGTTTGGCTATTTCATTGCTTTTCCAATCTTCATTTTCTTGTGAAGGTTCTATCACTAGCTAACATGGGTCCTTCACTGTAATGCAAATTAAAACTGAGGCACATCAGGAATTCACAGACAAAAACTTTAGCTGGAAAGTTTATTATAGAAGAGAAACAATGTTGGCTGTCCTGTTGGTAGCCCAGGAAAGAGAAAGAAGATGGCTGCTTTACAGACAGAGAAGCACATAGCAAAGGATGCCTTCCACTTTGATGGCTCTCAGAGAAGCATCATTTTTCTTTTCTTCTTTCCTTCCTTCCTTCCCTCCCTCCCTCCCTCTGTCCCTTCCTTCCTTCCTTCCTTCCTTCCTTCCTTTCTTTCTTTCTTTCTTTCTTTCTTTCTTTCTTTCTTTCTTTCTTTCTTTCTTTCTTTCTTTTTTTCTCTCTTCTTTTCCCACAAGGTATCTCTGGATAGTCAAACTTATTAACTGCACAGGCATGAGTTTGCACACAGCCGAAGTATGCCTAGAATATATTATGCCTCCATTCCAGGAGATTTTATTAGGGACATGCATGGCAATGGCTGTCGGAAGCTTTCAGTCAGTTCTCAGTCAGATCCCTCATTACTGCCTTCACTTGCACAGTCTCATCCAGCCTCTCTGCACACCCGCTCTGTCTCAGGACTATAGTGGTTTGCTCTCTTCGTGGACAGCCTGTGTTTCCTTTCTCTCTTCCTGCAGAGTTGCAACTGCCTGCTTTGTTCCCTCTTGCTGTTACTCCAAAGGCCTGCCAAAGCCACCCCAACCCCTGCTCAGTTCCCTTAACATACAGAACATACATTAAGTAAATGTCATGTTTTTCTCTTGTTACTATGACTGAAGTTCTCCAAGGAAGCTGCATCTGTATTAAAGGTGCTACAGATGGGTTGACTTTGGTTGGGTGAAGCCTCATGATCAGAGAGAGATGGAATGTTGCAGTTCAACAACAAAAATTACGCTAGGTTATCTTAGTTTTAGTTTCAACCATTTAGTTTCAGTCATTTAGTTTCAACCTTAAATCTGACCTGATAGTCTTGTGACTATTAGGCAAATCTCATGGAATGAATCATTATGCCGACAAGCCTTTGGCCTCTGCAACCCCAGAGCTAAGAATGCTGTAGGACATCTGAAACCTCTCTTTCCTTGATCTGCTGTAGTCTACCTATCCAACGCTTCCCCCAACATATTTGTCAGATGCGTTGATTTATGGCTTTCATTTTTCTCTGCCTATAAAAGTTCACGTAAGCTGTTCCGTTGCAGAATGTGTTCCGATACTTGAATCTGTCTTGGGCCATGGTCACTTCTATCTGGCTCATAATAAACTACTCTCTTATTCTCTTAAAGGAAATTAGTTTATGTCAACATTACTCTGTCTTTTTTAATAGGCAGGCACCTGGTGGCTATGAACCTGGTGCTAAGGGAGGAAGAGAAATCTTTGCTCTTACATTAATTTCTCCTATCCCCAGGGGCTTATTGGGGATCAAACCATGCACTCTAAAATATGATTGTAGAAGGGGCTGGGGAGATAGCTCCATGGCACAAGTGCCTGCCTGGCAAGTGCAAGGTCATGAGTTCAAACCCCAGTCCTGGAAAAAAAAATATGATTGTGGGAGTCAGAAGAAGCCACCCCCAATATACACTTTTGACATATTTTGAGTTTATTATCCTGGGAAACTGCAGATTTAGGAGTAATTCTGAAAAGCAGTCCATTGTAAAATAAATTTACATCTATAAAGGAAATCTGTGTTAGTAAAAATGGTTAGGAACAGGCCACACAAAACAACTTTTGTCATTTGAGAGTTAATCTGCATAACAAAACCTCCCCTATTCACCAACCTTCACCCCAAGCCCTTATTCCTTTCTGTTATGTATGCTTCAGTCTTCCCACTCTTTTTGAACCATATTTTGTGGGACTCTTATGTCACATATGTAATTCAGTATGGTTTTCTCCTGTTAAATATCTTATATCAACTTTTTTTCTAACTTGAAGATTTAGTTTCGTAACTTTTTGAAACAGAAAACAACACACTCTGTGGGAGGTGG
>PVKN010000017.1:24863-167765 GCA_004027915.1 Capromys pilorides | reverse complement strand
AAGTATCCAGGTCATCTTTCTTTATGGCTAAGTAGTACTCCATTGTATTAAAAGGTCATATCTTTTTTACTCATTCCTCAGTTAATGTGCACATAGGTTCTTTCCAAGATCTAGATACTACAAATGTGCTGCTGTGAACATGGGTGCACATATATCTCTGTGGTATAATGTTTTTGATTGTTCTGGGAAGATATCCAGAATAGCTAGGTCAAATGAGACCTCCAATCCTAATTTTTTAAGTAATCTCCACACTGATTTCCATAGGGATTGCACCAGTCTACACACTCACCAACAATGGAAAAAGGTTCCTTTTTCTCCACTGCCCTTCCAGCATTTGTTATTGGATGATATAGCCATTCTTTCCAGGGTGGGATGGAATCTCAGTGTTGCTTTAATTTGCATCTCTTGAATAAACCAATGGTGTTGAGCAGTTTTTCATATATTTATTTGCCATTTGTATTTCATCTGAGAAGTGTATATTCGTCTCAGAGCCCATTTTTGGATTGAGTCTTTAAACTTCAGAGATCTTATTTTTAGTTTTTTGTGTGTTCTCAGTAGTATTCCTTTGTCTGAGGAACAGGTCGCAAACATATTTTCCCACATTGTAGATTGTCTCTTTACTCTTGATCATTTGTCCTGCTTTATAAAAGCTTTTTAGTAAGATTTTAGTTGTTGGTTCTTCATGATAATTCCTGTGGGATCTGGGTTTTATTCATAAAGTCTCTGCCTATACCAGAGTTTTCAAGAGTTTTACCTATTCTGTCTTCCTCCAGACATAACATTTCTTTTGTAATATTTAGATCTCTGATCCATTTAGAATTTAGTTTAGTGCACTATGAAAGATATGGGTCCAATTTTAATCCTTGGTATGTGCAGAGCCAGTTTTCCCTGCACCATTTATTAAAAAGGCTTTTTTTTAGTGTATTGTGTTTGGCACCTTTGTCAAAGATAAGGTAGTTGAGCTTATCTGGAGTTGTGTCAGCATCTTCTAATTTGTTCAGCTGATCTTCAGGTCTGTTTTTTGCCAATACCATGCTGTTTTTATCACAGTAGTTTTGTAGTATAATTTCAAGTCAGGGATTATGGTGTATCCTGCCTTTCCATTGTTGCCCAGAATTGCCTCTGCTAGTTTAGGTCCCTTCTACTTCCAAGTAAATTTTAGTATTGTTTTCTCTAACTCTGTGAGATGTGTTATTGGAATTTTGATTGAGTTAAAACTGTATGACAGTTTTGGAAATATGTTCATTTTCACTGTATGGTTCTTCCCACCTAACAGCAAGGGATATCTTTCCATTTTCTAGTATTATTCTCAATGTTTTTTTTTAATGTACTATATAACTTTTAAAGTAGAAGTCTTTTAGATTCTTCATTAGGTTGATTCTAGGTATCTCAGGTTTTTTTGGATGCTATCATAAAAGATGTTTCCCTAATTTCTCTCTGAGTAAGTTAGTTGTTTTTATATAGGAATGCTATCGATTTTTGAGTAGTTAATTTAATGGAGTTTTTGGGGTGTTCTATGTAAGAGAGAATCATGTCATCTGCAAATGATAATTTTAACTTCTTACTTTCCTATCATAACTCTTATTTCTTTCTCTGTGTTAACTGCTCTGGCTAAAGTTTCCAGGACTATGCTGAAAAAAAGAGTGGAGACAGTGGACACCCATGTCTTGATCCTGATTTTAGAAAGAAAGCTCACAAATTTTGTTCATTTAGTGTGATGTTTGTTGTTGGTTTATCACAGATGGCTTTTATGAGCTAGACATACAGACCATCTATTCCAGTTTTATGTAATTTTTTATCATGAATGGGTGCTAGATTTTGTCTAAAACTTTTTCTACATCTATTGAGAGGATCATAGAATTTTTGTCCTTGAGTCTGTAAAAATGGTGTATTGCATACATTGATTTACCTGTGTTGGACTTTCCCTATATCCCCCTTGATCATAATTTATGATCATCTTGATAATTTGCTTCATTCTGTTTGCCAGTATTATTGTGAAGGTTTTTGCATAGATTCATTAGGGAGATTGGCCTATATTTCTCTCTCAGTTGGGTCTTTCTCCAATTTTGGTATCAGGGTAATGCTTGCTTCTAGAAAGGATTTTAGGAGTATTGCTTCCCTTTCAGTTTCATTAAAGAATTTGAGACATAATGGTATTAGGCCTTTCCTAAGTTTCTTGTAAAATTCAGCATTGAATCTGTTGGGGCCTGGGCTTTTTTTTTTTTTTTTGGTTGTTGTTGGTAGGTTTTTAATTGCATCTTTGATTTCTTTGATAATAGATTTTTGGGACTGTCTTAGTTACTCTTGTCTCATTGCTGGGACAAATACCTGACATGCAAGCTTAGGGAAGGAAAGGTTTATTTAGCTCACAGTTACTGGAGGTTTCATAGTTTAAAGCTGAATTACCTAGCAAGACCTCGAGACACTATGCCACCATCCAGGATGATGTGCTCCAACCTCGTAGAGAAGCCACCAGGCCTGGGGGCATGGGGCAAGGGAGGCACACACTGTCATTACTGCCTCTCTGGGCCCTCCCCTCAAGCCCCACCCTGGTCCTCTGGCTCCACCCCTTGAACCACACATTTGTCATCTCCATGATTTACATGAGGCTTTGTGGGGACAACTAGATAGAAACCATAACATTCCATCCCTGGGCCCCCAACATCTCATGTATATCTCTACCTCCCTGGTGCTTCATTTAATATCTTCATTCAGCTTTGATAATTCATATGTATCTAAGACTCTGCCCATTTCTTCTGCATTTTTCATCTTCCTAGAATGCAAGTTATGATCTTCTAGGTTTCTGTAGTTGATTTCTTCCTTTCCATTCCTAATGGTATGGATCTGAGTCTCTCTCCCCCTCTCTCTCAATGTGTGTGTGTGTGTGTGTGTGTGTGTGTGTGTGTGTGTGTGTGTATTTGGATAAAGATGTGTCTATTTTAATTTTTCAAAGAACCAACTCTGATTCATTGATTCTTGGTATTTTTTTTATTCTCCAATGCATTAATTTCTGCTCTGATCTTTATAATTTCTCCCTCATACAAGATTTCAGTTTAACTTTCTCTTCTTTTTCTAGAAGTTTGAGGTTTACCATTGTTTATTTGCCCTTGTTCTATGTTCCTTATATTAATATTCACTGCTGTAATGAATTTCTCTCTTGAATATTTTCTCTCTGGGTGACTCTCCTTAGGCACACTATACATTGTCAATCCCTTTCCTCTGTGGCCCGATGATCTCCTTCGACAGAGAATTTGGGACACCACTGAGTTGTGGGATGTTACAGTACAGGTTCTCTTGTGTCATGGGTCCTCGCTGACCTTGAAAGGCTAGAAATTGCATACAATTGTATAGTAGGTAGTAGTGTAGCATTTATGATACCCTCATTTTCTGTTCTAAAAGGATTTGAGGGCTGAGGAGTTAGCTCAGTGGCATAGGCACCTGCCTGGTAAGCATAGGGTCCTGGATTCTATCCCTGATACTGCAGAAAGAAAAAAAGGAGTGACCAAAAAGATTTGAAATTACAAAAATGAAACATAAATGTAATTAAAACCTTTCTATCAGCAAAACCCATTATTATTGGGCCGACATGATCAAAATCTTGAGCAAGTTCAGGCTATAAAGTTAGTATTTCCCCAATACCACAAGCAAATAAGGACTCAACAACAACAAAAATTAAAAGACCAGCAAAAACCAAACTCAAGATGGATCAATGATCTAATTTCAGCAGTTAAAAGTTTTAGAATGTAAGAGTTATTCATTACCTTGGATTTGCAAAAGGATTTTTGGAAATGAACCAAAAGTATCATCAATAAAAGAAAATAATTTGGAGTGCAAAAAAAGTAAATAAATTTCTCTCTTAGGACTTCTTTCATTATGTCCCATGAGTCCCTATATACTGTATTGCTATTATCATTTCATTGTAAAATGAATTTCTAATGTCTTCTTTAATTTCATCTGTAACTCATTGTTTGTTCAGGAAGGTACTGTTTAATTGTTATGTTTTTATGAAGTTCCTGGGATTTCTTTTGCCATTGATTTCCAATTTCAGTACATTATAGTCTGATAATATGCATGGGATAATTTCAATTCCTTTGTATTTATTTATGACTGTATTTTTAGAATCAGAAGATTTCAGTCAGATTGCCTCTCACATCCATAAAAATGGGAGAGGGTCATCTCATATAGAAAAAACTCCATACTTCATGTGGTCACCATACTTGTTCAATGCTTTGACTATGGTAGTGCTTTAGTTTAAAGGTGTACATCCTGGCTTCTTGAAAGAAGCTCCTGCTTTCAAGCTCCAATTTCAGCCAAAAGTTAGGCTGCTTAGTCTTTTTGATTCAGAAGATACCTTTGTAGCTGTTTTGGGGCTTGTGATAGGCCCATATGTTTTCAGGGGTGAGAAAATTCTAGAAGTAGCACTTACATGAGGTCATTTCCAGGTCTTTCTCGGAGTGTATATTCTCCAGATTTTGGTCTGTTTGCTGCCTGCCCCTTGATGTAATAGAAGCTTTGATACTCTGATTTTAATCTCAAATTTCAGCAAATAATGAATGAGAAGTGTGCAAAATGATTTGTTTGCCTGCCACTGTTGTTTAGTGACACTCCTAAGCCTGTCAAGGATTTTTTTTATAAACTGTCAATAATAGCTCAATTACAACCTGCTGATAGCTGTAGGATACCACAGAAAGGCCAGTGCTTTCAGCATGTGAGCAGGAATGATGACAGCTAAGTGTCTCTGCAACCTGATTGTCTTGTGTCTTGTGACACAAGTTTGAAAAGGAAGACTCCTCCTTTTTTCCTTTAACTTTCCACACACTTATTGTCATATTTGCTCTTTCTCATGCATTTCCTGTTACATTTGCTGGAATTTTCATGGGAAATGAATGCCACATTGGTACATGTACTTGTCCTCATTGATTCAGTCTCTTTGACTTTTACTAGGCTGTCCTTATTCCTCAGTTAGTGGTTGTGGTATTAGAACAGCAAAAACCAGTACAGAAAGGGTACACCACTTACACATTTGTACGTCTCTTTGTTTTTCCTGTATTTAGGACAGAGTCTACAGGGTCTCACTACATTGATTGGATTCCTAGTGATTCTCCTGTTTTCAGCCTCCCAAGTGCTGGGATTATAAGCACAAGCCACCACACCTGGTGTTAGCATACCCTGGGGCTAGAGCTGGTCCCGGCACACCAGGGATCAAACCCTGGCTGTTGCACTCTGCCTAAGCAGGTGCTTTAGTCCCCTGAGCTGTCAGGCCAGCCCCACATTTGTACCTCTTAGTTGAGCCTTTTGCCCATTACTATATCTGGTCTTGTGAGGACAGCAAGGACATGGTTACTTCATAGTACAGCAGGAAATATTCAGTGTAGGAGAATTGGCATAGAAAGCCTAATGTTAGGGAATAAAGCAAATGAAAGTGGAGTTGGAAAGAGTTTAAAGAAAATTGATAGTAGAAAATTCAGCAGATAAGCAATTGGAAGGTTTTATTTCTCATCCAGATTCTGCTGCTTCAGGCAGCAGCCTTAGACAAGGCCACATGTTTGTCTGTCCCCATTCTCTGAGTCACATTACCTTAACTTTTGTAGGCTCCACCCCCAAATCATTAGTGCAGATTTATAATCTTCTGTTGCTTGGCTTATATTAAATGGTAGCTGGTGTTTCTTCAAGGCCATGATCTTAGGAACTCTTCTCCTTTTACATTTTGAGTTTGAAATCCAATCAGCTGATCAGTAAATTGAGTTGATTAAATTTGCACCCTAGCATAAATGTAATCTGTGTATGAGTAGGAGATGACAGGTTAGAAGTCAGTCTGTGTCTTCCCCCAGTTCATCAGATAAACACTCTTAATTGGATGACAGAGCTCAGTTTTAAAGTGTCCTGAGCTCAAAGGTGAGCTAGCCAAGGTCTAACGCTAATGTCATCGATCCAGTTCTCATAAGAGCAATTAGGGCCTTAATGAGATGGGAACCTTGGGCTTCTAGGATGGCACCAGGGAGGAGTTAAGTAGCCTGGTTGAGCTGTCTCATCAGCATCTTTGGGACAGACTGCTTATTTGTGTGTACCCTTTGCTCATGTCTTCCAGATGTTTGTATAGGACCTGAACCCGTTGGTAGCCAAGTGCTCTTGTGTTCTTAGCCCTTTGCATGCCAGGATTATACAGTTGCCATGCTAACTATTGGTTTTCTAGGATTTGTTTTTCTTTGTCAAGTGCCAATTTTTAAGGCTATATAGTCACATAAGCTGAGAAACACATAAATTGAAATGTCTATGAGAATACTGGTTCGCCCACTTCACATATGCAGTATATTAAGGGCTCACCATTAGCAACAACCCAGTTAGTAATTGCCAGTGGTGCTGTGTACATTGTGAAATTGTCAACAGTTTCCATGAGCATCTCAACTTTTGTGTTCCCTGAACAGTACAAAAGTAAAGAGATTTAAAAGGGAGAGATAAAAAGATCAGAAATTGCTGGATTTGAGCCCCTTCTCTCGTGGTAAATTCTTAATGCTCACTGTTTTTCCCCTCCCTTGTGAACTCTTGCAAGTTTGTTTCCCCAAACCCTGAAGGAGGCAGTAAAACAGTTTGACCTTTATTTGCATGAAACTTAAAAGCAGTTCAAGTTCAGTACTTAACAGGAAGATTGCCTGTAATGAGCCAAGTTTTAAGGCATTGGATTTTCATCTTTTAATGAGTACAAGATGAGATGTGCATACACAGTGAGAAAGCAAGTTTATAGCTTCAACTATTACATTCACAACTAAGTCACTCTGGGACTGGTGAGATATCTCAGTGCTCAGTGGACTAAGTGCTTGCTTAGGCAAGTGCAGGGACTATAGTTCCATCCCCAACATGTATGCCTGTAATCCCAGTGCTAGGGAGGCTGAGACAAGAATCACCATGAGTCCAAGCTGCATAGTTAAACCCTGTAACACCCAAATACATTTTTAAAAAACTTACTCTCTTCAGTAGAAAAGTATGTAGGTTTCTTTTATTTTGTTGGGTTTTGGGGGAAGTTGGAGCAAAAAGCACATTCCACCCTAAGCATGTGCGTGTCTGTGGAATCCTGAATCCAAAGAACATCTTTTACTTGGTCTCCAGAAGTCATCCTCACTTGCTTCAGATTTGGTAGAAGGCCTTTCCTGTTCCACACCAAGCTGCTTCTCTTTTCCCAACTCCCTTCTCCTCAGGTTTTGGCCCGGCACAGGGTCAAGTGTGGGTTAGATCCTCCTCTAAAAGAGAAAAAGGTGCTTCCCTCAGCCTTTGTCAGCATAATCAGCAGCTGTGTTAATGCCCCATCACTTTGTTTTTTCTGTCCCTTGTTATTTGGTGGGCCCTGTTTTATGCTGAGTAGAAGATAAAAGGCTTATGAGGAAGGAGCCCCCCTTTCCTTGCTCAGCTCCCATTCTCACTGTCTGTGCCTTAAAGACACTGGAATGCTGATTCAAAAGAACTTTTTGCTTTGCACTTTGGAGTGGAATGTTTAAAAGGACTTGGTCACTGGGCTCCTAATGAGCTCTAGGGCCCTAATGTACTCCAAAATGAGGTTTCTCAGCCTTTAGTCCTAGGTCTGGAATAGAGCCAGTATTTTTTCCAAGTTGTGGTTATGTTGACAGTGGAAAGTTCTGGCTGACCCTCACTTGCCCCCTTTCCCCATTTTTCTAGGTTGGAAATTATAAACTGTCCATCACACAAAGTGCTGGCGGCTAAGAAAACAGGGTGGGGAGAGGGTTATTTTTCCTTCCGTTTTATTTTTTAGGTAAGGTCTCACCATGCTGTTAGGCTGGCCTGGAACTCACAGTGTAGTCATAGCTAGTCTTCAAACTCAGTGTAATCTCCTGCCTCAACCTCGCAAGTGCTGGGGTTACAGGCTTGCGCTGCCACACCTAGCAAGTAGTTTTGGAGCTACTCCCCACCTAGTCTGAGTTTAGGCTTTTCTACTTGCTCAATATGTGAGGATCTCCACAGTAAGTCAGAGGGGATGACATAGTGTCGTTTTGATCAGCAGATCATCCGTGTCAGGCACCTCTTATTCGTGACATAGTAATTACATGACACAGCCAAGATCCTGCCCATGTGAATGTTCTTCTTGGTAGGCCTCAGCCTTCCACATGCCCTTTTAGGGTATGTGCTTGAGCCAGCAAAGGGTGTTACTTTCCCTCCCATCCGTGAAATGCAAACTGTTATGTCTTTTTCCTCCCTCCTGGCCTTTGCTTGCTCAGAGGTGCTGGGCATCTTGGCTGGTCAGTCATTACAGCCATCTCTTGGAGCTGTGTCAGAGGCCTCCTGCCTTGGCACCTGTGGTCAGTACAGACTTCTGTGATAGTTCAGTGGTAAGTAGTGCTCAGCTCCAGATGGGTATGCAGGCAATGTGTTCAGTAACAACGTCAGTTGCTGATTAAATCTTAGATGCATATAAGATTACAGACTCTTAAAAAAGATTGTAAACCTCATACCCACTAGGATGGCTATTGTCCAAGAAACAAGAGGTTAGGAAATGGTGATGAGAATGTGGGGAAATTGAAACCCCTGTGAACTCTTGGTATGATTATAAAGTGGTACAGCCACTGTGAAAAACAGAATGGAGCTTCCTCAAGAACTTTAAAAATAGAACTGCCATAGAATCCAGCGATTTTGCTTCTGGGTATATACTCAAAGAAAATAAAATCAGGACCTTGAGATGTCTGCACTCTTGTGTTCATTGCAGCACTAGCCACAGGGGCCAAGACAGGCTAAAAACCTCAGTGGCCATCCAGGGATGACTGGATAAAGAAAGCATGCTGTATAACATACAATGACATGATAGTCCCCTTTCTGGAAAGGCAGGAAATTCTGTCATTAGCAACAAGATGGATAAATCTATAGTGTATTATGCTAGGTCACAGAAGAACAAATACAGTGTGCTTACAGTGATCTAAGGTAGATAAAAGAATGGAACTCGTAAAAACAAGAGAATCAGTAATGCTTGCCAAGGATTAAAGGAATAGGGAAACAGATTTTTCCCATAGTGGACCTAAAGTTTCAGTTTTGCAAGATGAATAAGTTTTAGAGATCTGCTGTACAGCATCGTGACTGTGGTTAATCCTGTATTGTTTTGCATTTCAAAGTATGTTAGGAGGGTATGCCTCATGTTAAATGTTCTTACATATTAAAAGGGAGGAATGTCCACTTCTGAAACAGAATTCCTTCTGGGGCATAAAATTAATTTGTTTGGAATAGAATCTAGTGGTTTAAAGCAAGAAATGGAAGTATGTGGCAAAATGGTTGAAGAATGTGCCTGAGGTGTGAGCCTTTCATAAGTCCTGGCCCCTGCTACCCTAAGTTAGTAACTGTGGGTCCCTCCATACATGGCCCTAGGTGTTATCTTTTAGCACTGAAAAAGCAAAAAGGCCACTTTCTCTAGCTGAGGATTCTTTCTTTTCCTAAAGTCTGTTTGAGCATGCATATTGGAAAATCTACATTTGCTGTTGAAGGTGCTAGATCCTATTTATCCTTCCTTTCTTGGTTTAAATACCATTTTTCCCATAGGATTCTACTGACCTCTCCCCCACACTGTATTGCCAGAGTTACCTGCAGTTCTCTTAGCATACATTTTTTGCTTAATGTAGGCCTTCTCCAATAGATTCAAACTCCTTATGTGTTGTTTGTGTTTCTTATCTGTGTAGAATCTCCTGCCTAACAGTCCTGTCATGTAGTAGGCACTCAGTAATTACGAAGCCACCATCTTTTTCAGTAGAAAATAGGGGAAAAGGAAGTTACGTATATTCTTACATACAAATTCTTTGCTTTGGAAGTTTTTCATCTTCCTTTCTATTGAATATCCTTTTTAAAATATTCCCAGATTTTTGTTCTGTAGTTGTTTGTGGCATTAACATGACTTTCTAAGAGCCCCCGGAGCACCTGTTCTACCTCCAGGAGCGAAGACCACATGTAAATAGAGATCACTGCTTATTTTCTAAGGGCAGGCAACAGCCACACAGGCTGCAAATTGATGGGACCCGCTTGGGAGCCAGAGTGAACAGACTTCTCTCTGCTTTAGGCAGACAATTAAGAACTGTTAGCTTTCTTATAGTTTTTCAGGCCCTGTGGTCTTAACAGTCTCCGGAGATTCCTGAGCAAATCCACAAGCCACTGAGGAAAGCACCTGCGTTAGGTTTTGTGGCTGTTTACTGTAGCTTTTGTTGCTTATAACTTAGATTTGACATGATAGTTTACCACAAAGTAAATTTTTTCTGAAGTTGCGTATCAAAATGTAAAGTGTCAGATATCCAATATTTTGAAACCAGTAATTAGCTAGGACATTTTTACTTATGTAGATGCCTGGAAACCATCTTTATTCACAGACTCTTGACCATTTTTTGTACTCAGAGACTGGTCCATGTAAGAGGAGTAGACAGAACACACCTGGGACAAGCTGTTGGACTCTCTCACCTGCTGGCCACTGACTTCAGCTAGTGGGAGCATAGCCATACTGTGTGGGTCCCCTGTTCCCCCCTTACACTAGATACCCACACCATCTTCTCTTTCAGTGATTCCTCTTCTGAGCATTCATAGTTTTTAATTCTTCTCTTTTTTATCCTACTTAGCTTTTCCTGGCCCTACTTATCTTTTTTTTCTCTTTTGCTTCCTAAAATTGGAGAGGCAGGCAGGTAGGATGTGACCTTTCTGTGTGTGTGCTGAGGACTGGACCACGGCTTTAGGCATGCTTGATATACTCTCTACCACTGAGGTGCCACCCCCATTTGGAAGTAGACATTTATATGTGGACAGATTGTTATGTGGATTATTCATTCATCTCCTCTCATTCTACTTTTTAATTTATTTTCATAATGACACTAATGAGGAATAAAGAAAAAGCAAGTGAACAGGAAAGTGCTTTAGATAAAGTAAAATTTTTACTTGTCCATCTGCAAGTCTTTTTCAGTTAGATTTGAAGGTATTGGAGAACAAGCCTTATTAATTTTCATTTATCCAGTGGCTGCTTATCCAATCTGGCAATTATTACTTCCTCCTCTGTCTCTCCTGTTGTTCCTCTTGGCCTTTTCACTGCTCTTCGTCCACCATAGGGAAGGAGAGAGGGAAGGACTACATTTCTATGTAGCTCTGTCTGACCTCAACGTCATAGTGATCCTCTTACCTCAGCCTTCCAATTGCTGGGATTGCAGGTGTATGTTACCATATCCAGCTACATTGGTTTTTTAAAAAATCTATTATTAAAAAAAAAACAAACTTCCCCAAAGGGCTAGGGAGATAGCTCCATGGCACAAGTGCCTGCCTGGCAAGTGCAAGGTCTTGAGTTTGAACCCCAGTCCTGCCAAAAAAAAAAAAAAAATCCCCAAAATCCATTATCTGGTCTGCAATTGTAGCCCAGTGGTAGAGCACATGCCTAGCATGTCTGATCCCCTGAGTTCAGTCCCCAGTAGCAAATATTAAGAATAAATTTTAAAATAATTTAAAATTTTGCTATCATGTAAGCATAGCATTTCCTAGCATGTAGGCCAAGCTGCCTGCTGACACATGTGTACTAGAAGTGGGCCAGTCTGGAACAGCTATGTGGTCTCAGTGCAGTGAGCCTGAGGGCGTGTTTTCCTTCCTTCCCATGCAGGATATATACATTAATGTACTCTGTTCTGGAGGCAAAGCTGATCAAAGCAAAAACGCTCCTGCAGTAAAGTAACACTGGGGTTTGTATAGGATTACTGGGTGCTGAAGATGTTAACCTGTAGAAATAGAAATCTTCACTCCTCCCGTGATGTAGAACTAGAAGCTGTATGATAGCAGAATGCTCTTACCTCGGATAAGGTGGCAGTGCCCTCTCCCATTTCTGCTTGATTGCTGCTTCTCAGAGGCAGAGACTGGGGAGCACTCTCCTCTGATCTCACGTGTTCAGCTATGTGTAGAGGGCCACCTTTTCCTTCCCCAAGAAGCCCATTTTCTGTGTGACCACTCTCCAGGACTATGTGTTTGTGTTGGCAGAAGTTAGGATCTAGAGAGCAGTATTTCTTGTGGATTAATTGCTAAAGTAATTATATCATAAAATAATATGTATGATTGATACTTAATATATCCCTTTAGGGAGCTAAAGAGATTCACTGATTTAGAGTGATGAATCAGTTAATTGTATAGGAGCAGAGCTTGGTATGAAAAGCCAAGCTGATGGTCTGGACCTACAGGCAAGATCAAGTGATAGGAGGTGGAGGAATTACAGCTGGCACAATCCAATAGGCTGTTGGATCAAAAAATAGTCTTCTAGTCAGACCCCAAGAAATGGCAAGTTTCTGGGAAAGACCAGGCAGCAGGTTAAGAAAACAAGAAGTGTTTCCAGGGCTTTTATACTAATCTACGTCCTAAGTCCTTTTATTAGTGATTTCTTTTTTTTATTCTGAGACCTTGTTTTATTTGTTTTGAGAAGGGATCTCGCAGTATCTTGAGCCCACTGTGTAGCCTGTACTGGCCTCAGATCTTGGCAAATCCTCCTGTCTCAGCTTCCCCCAGCTGCTTGGATTACAGGCGTGTACCACCAAACCCAGCCCAGAGACGAGGGTTTATTAAGTCACATAATCTAGGCTTCACCTTGCAGTCCAGCTGCCTCAGCCTCCTAGAAAGCTCAAATGACAAGCTCATGCCACTGTAACCAGCTCATTCTACCCTTTTGTTGAAACTCTAGATTCGAATAATCTGAGTCTGCCACATGGCACCGGGATTGCTACTGGAGAATCTCCTCTCATGGCCTTTTGCCGCCACTGTTGGCACTGGTTTGAAGGAGCTTGGCTAAAGAGCAGTATCTGGCAGCTCTGTAAAGTCCCTCCCTCTTCTTTCTGGTTTAGCAGGGCACATGTAGCCTCTGTGTGGGTGGCAGCTGCATAAGGAGGATGCCTTATTTATTTTGGGTCTATGAGCTTGCGTAATATGCCTATTTAACTCCCTCCTAAAAGTGCTTTTCAGAACAGGAGCAAGTAATGAAGCCCACTAAAATCTTGCATCTTCTGGGCACAGTGGGCTGTTTAAGGTTGTTCCCATTGCTGTGTATTTATGGACAGGAGCTGGAGTTATGACATTTATCTCTGTTGGTTAGGGCACTGATAGATATCTGCCTGCATCTCCTATGGAGAGCTGCACCTTATCTTGAGAGAGATGAGAGTTCTCCTGTAACTCATCCTGCCAACCAATGGGACTGTCATTGTGGGGTGACACTTCCCTCCTAACCAGGCCTGGCAGGAGTGACGGTGAGGGCGAGGGCATGGTTATACATAAGACAGAGGCTTTGGTGGTAAAATTATCTAGGATTAAAACAGGAGTAAGTGAAAAATGCCACTCCTAGTAAGCCTTCCAGGCCGTGTTTTGACCTGGCTTCTGCCCAGCCCCTTCCTTTTCAGGAACCTGCAGAGGTCACAGAATCATCTTCTAGTCTCCTTCTCTGGCGGGATTCTCATCCTGCTTCAGTTCTCAGGACCCTTCTGGCCTGATTTCGTGTACAGGGGAAACCGCTATAAATCACACATCTGCTAATATCATTCCTCTGCTTAGAGCTTTCCAGCCATCCCTTTGCCTTCAAAGTAGGCGCTTATGGCCTCGTGCAGTCTGCACCCTGTTCGTCTTTCTAGCCTTGCTACCCATGTTCCCTCTTCCTGAGCTGTCTTCCAGAGAGGAGGTACTCGAAAGGTCCAGAAGAGCTTTGCTGACCTTGGATCCCACCTCTTCTTTCTGTCTCACCACCAGGCTCCCAGCATATGTATATACTCTCCAACAAACTTCAGTTTCACATATGTCCATATTCCTGTCGTTTCCCTAGCCTCAGTGCCTTGTTCATTTCTATGTGCCAATCCATAGCTCAGTGTCTAGCATGCGGCAGGTATTATATCTGTAAATGCTAAATGAATAAAAAGTTCTATATAGCAGTTCCTTGCCTTCTCCATTTACCCTTTCCTCTTTAATGAGCATGTGTACTTCCTAAAATCCAGAGCCTAATATCAGACAGCCAGATAAATGAATATTTTCTTTAGGAGCACATCCATGCTAGGGAGGAATGTGCATTTCTTAAATCAAAATTGGGCAGACAGGGCAGTGAGTATCTGTATGAGGGCCTCGGGCTTTACAGAATCTCTCTGCAAGTTTACCTGAGAAAGAGGGAGCAGGGTTGGAGTGGTCAGGAGAGGACCTGCCATAGGTCGGACGCTTCAGTAGACCATGTTAGGACAGATAATTTCCTCATCACCACAGGCATTATTCAGGCAACTTGGTAAACATGTGTATGTCCCAGTGCATGCGTGTGGGTAGATGGCCACCTCCTCCTGGATGCTGTCCTTGTTTCTTAATTTTAGTGCACTGTGTTACATGTGAACATCAGGTCTGGGGAGCCAAGGATTCTTGTCTTTCTCATTCCCTACCATGTTCTATGTACCTAGAACCTGGCCTAAAGCAGGCATTTACTCAGCAGTGACCATTTCTGAGTCTGTTCTTCATTGTCCTGGATCCAGAAGAACAGCAAATTATTGAATTGGGTGATCCTGAGCTGGAAAGAGAGCTTGATGGCCTAAGCACCTACCTGACAGGCAGAAGGACCTGGGTTCGATCCCCTGTACTGCATGCTGTTCCAGTCCTCAGGCTCCCTGGGGAGGCTGAGACAGGATCACTGTAAGTCTAAGCTGTTTAGCAAGACCTTTGCCAAATAAATAAAATAAAAGATGCTCTAAAAATGAATAAATGAATCAGGTGATCCTGTAATTCTTTCCCCACCTCCCCAAGGAAACAAAGTCCATGTATAGGTTTTTCTTCACTGGAATATTGTCATATGGTCCCTGTTCCTTCTGAGCTGTGGGCACAGAGAAATGGCATGCTGCCTTCCTGTGGCATCTGCAAAGCAGCCCTTGGCACTTGGTAGTTCACTAACTCATGTCCTCTCCTGCAGCCTCCCTCGGCCTCTTGATTAGCAGTAGGTCCTTGATTAAGAGTGGCCAGTTGGATTGCATAGTCAATGGGAGAGTGCCTTTGAGAAATTTCCTCGCGATGTTATATGGATACTACACTGCCATCATGTTAATTCAAAACCAAATTGACAGTGTTACCCTGTTTCTGACTATTGTATTTCTCGGGAGGGCTTGTTTCTACTCCATTTGGAACCTTTTAAACAGCAACACAGCGAAGGTGTGTCCTCGACAGCTGTGACTGGACTAGAGATCTGAGATCTTCCAGAGCAAGATTTCTCAGGAGTGGAAGATTAGAAACGGTGAGGGTGATGGTGATCATGGCAGCAGCTGCTAGGACTGTCTTCGGCTGCTGCAGGGGTCTATACTGGAGGTGAGGGGGTCTAAAGATACAAGGTGGGCACCATGGAGCAACAGGCCCCAGTAGAATCTCCTGAAGGACCTGTAGTGTAAAACCTACTGAGATTTCAGGTTCAGGTCCCTTATCAAATCACACAGCAATTTAAGATAAAACTCTTCTCAACTGACTAGGCACTTAATGTTCACCAAGCCTATTACATGTTCTACAGTAAATGATCTGATTTAATACATGTAATAACCCTATTTTCATTTTAACTTTCATCCTCGTGTTACTAGGGAGGAAACTGAGCTCAGTCATGTGTGTGCTTGGCACCTCAGGCATGTCCTGCACAGCCACACAGGCCCCAAGATGTGGACCTGGGGTGAACCTTGGGCCATTTTAGTTTACTTTGACTATCAAGGTTCCAAAAAGGTTAACTATCAAGTTCTGTAAGGCTGGAGTTTGTGTTCCCTTCAGAGAGTCAAGCTTCTTTGTGGAAGCCCCTGCGTTAATATGACATGTCCGCTTCTGTTGACGCTTTTATCTTATTGTCCCCCATGCTGCTCTGTCGAGAATGTCTGATCCTCTGTGGGACTCAAGCTGCTGCATATGGAGAGAAGCCAGTGAGGCTCTCCTTGTCAGCCTCTCTGTCCTTCCCCCAGGCCTCTGCTGAAATCTATGGATAGAGGAGAGCTGCAGAGTAGTAAGCCATAGCCCAAGTTACAGGCATTAGGTATGAGAACATTGTAGAGCCAGTGGCTTCTCTACTCCTGAATTCTCTGCACACACAGAAAAATGGCCTATGAGCCAAGCTAGGAGTGCAGGGACAGAGAGAGAACACACAGCATGCCAGCTTGTTCAGTGAGAGCTGCTCTTATTACAGCTCTAAGGCAGTGTTCAATTAGCCAATTAATAAAAATGAATATACATTTGTGTGGAGCTTTTTGTTGCTGTTGTTAAATTGGCTAATTTAACACCAACCTAGAATGGTAGTGATGGTAATAGCAGCAGCCCACGGGTTCAGAAGAAGGTAAGGTGATTCTCTCCAAATCTTCCATAGGCATTGCTGCTTGCCCTGTTCTTCTCTCTGAGAGGAAATAGAATACACAGTAACTAGACATCCACTGGCGGTGGCTCCTGGGACTCTGCAGGGAGCTCACCAGGTCTGCATGGGTTCTGGGGATGCCATGCAAGAGTTTTCACATTACATTACTGTCATTTTCCCCTCCCCATTCCTACGTGTGGACAGTCTGTGTTTATTCATCCCTTGGTGCCTTCTTTCGGTAGCTTTCTGTTTAGTGTTGAGTACTAACTGGGTTATCACTTGGCCCTGCCTACACCTCCTTGTTTCCTCTCTGCTCAAGCCCTACTCCTGCTTCACAGTCTATTCCTGTTTTGGGCCTTTAACTTGGTGCTGTCTTCTGGACACTTCCGTGAGGTTTCCTTTTATAACTACGTACAACCTCTGTCATTTTTTCTTCTCTCAAGCACTGTCACCATCTTACAGAGTGTATACATTTTATTTGGGTTTTGTTTATGTAGCTCTTCACCACCAAGTGAAGTGCCTAAGAATTCTTTCAGCTCACTGGGTTACTCTATAGGTATCCCCAGAATGCAGAACAATGACTGGCACATAGTAAGTACTTGATAAATATTTGTTAAATGAATGAATTCAAATTAGTATACAAAAGGCCCAATCAAATAGCTCAGCAGGTTAAAGTGCCTGCAATCAGGAGCAGGGGGATTCAATCCCTGAGCCTGCCATGCCAAGGCCTACCCCCAGGGCACGATTGAGACTGGGCATGGTGGCATGTATCTGTAATCCCAGCCCTTGGGAGGCTGTCAGCAGGTGAATCACTATGAGTCTGATCTAGTAGTGAGACGCTGAGCACCCTGTAGACCCTTCCCTAAAATACAAAAAAAAAAAAAGTCCAAGATATTTCTCTGTAATATGACAATGTGGAAAGGTATGTCATAAATGTGGCTTCCAGTTCATCTTTAGTACTTAGCAAACATCAGCTAATCGGAGAGTGTGTTCATGTTTTCATTCCTTTCTCATCTCTTGTTCCTTGCCCCTCTGATTCACCTGCCTGTTTGCTCAGGAGGAGGAGGAGATTTGTTGTCTCAGCTGCAGCCCATTTGTCCTCTGGAAATGATTGGGTGAAAAGATAAGGGCCAACAGTACCTCTGCCTCTGTCACTTCCTTCCCAGATCCATGTGACAATACAGTGGACCAGTATTATCATTTCTAAAACAGACACCTTGTTCTTCTTAAGATTTTGAGAGAACATCTCAAGAGATGCTCTATTGATTTCCCAGCCATATAGGCAGTGCCTAAGATAGTGCACAATGTGATGCTGCCCACATTCACATATCTGGTCCTTTGCATGTACCATTAGCAGCACCCACCATTGTAGCAGTTAGAAATGAGCTCCACACATGCATGCACACAGATTTTCTAACATCCTTTAGGGGTTGATGTTGCTTCTCTTTAAGAACCTCTCATCTGTGGTAGAATAAAGAAAACATTTTATTACCATCATCTAGAAAGAAAATAGTTTTGCCTGGGAGCATTGAAACTCCAACCAAAGTTAAGTAACAATGAGTAAATAGTAAAGGCCAATTAGGGTGGTTATATTACTCTTTCCAACTCAGCTGTATTTTACAGCTCCAGAGGCATCAGTAACTAAGAAAGTACACATTTAATCTGTATTCATGATGCTCCTCTGTTGAGCTATGGGGGTAAAAATGGACCTGGTTGCCATCTATATTCAGATCTTCTCTGTGTGGTTCTTTAGGAGGGAGATCAGGGGCAGACTCTAAAGCCTTTAAGGGATTATATCTGTCGCTGCAGTGTTCTGGAGAAATTGGAATAAAAATTGACTTCTGTGAGATTCAGTGCTCGCTTCTCAGCTGCCCAGGAACATCCTGATGAGTCTTAAAGGAATCCCAAACGAAGTTAGATCTTGAAGAGAGAACTTTCAGGGGCCAGATATGACCTTTCCTTTCCTGCTGGACTTAGGAGGTGCAGTTGAACATATGGCAGAATATTCCCCCAAACGCAGAAGATCAGCCTTCCCTCTGCCTGGCACAGGGGCTTGATGAGATGTCTCCCTATTCTGTTGGACCATGAACCCCACTCACATTTTGGCCCTCTGTAGGTTTTTTGCATTCATAGCATTTTATCCAGACAGTTTATTAAATATGTAGATAATATAAAATACTCGCATATAATACCTATTTTCCACAATTAGAACTGCTTGGTTAATATAGAAAGATAAAGTTATAATACACTATGGTTCCCTATTATCTGTAAGGGATATATTCTAAGATTTTTAGTAGATGCTTCAAGCTGCAGGTAACCAAAACCTATGTATATTATGTTTTTTCTTTGTATATATCTATGATAATGTGCAATGTGAAATTAATAGCAATAACTAATAACAAGTAGAATCCTGAAATTATACTATGACAAAAGTTATATAAATGTGGCCTCCGTCTGTCTTCCTCAAAATACTTTGTTATACTTTTCACCTTTTCATTAAAAAGGACTTTTTGGCATCTGTTTGGCTTATCAGAATTGCCAGCATCGTCATCTTGCACTTTGGAGCCATTATTAGATAAATGAGAGTTAGCTGATGTTCATTGGTAGCACTGTACCACCACCAGTAGTCAATCTGATAACTAGTAGAACTGCTAAATGACAGAGCACCATGCTGCATAAGATTTCTTCACACTACCCAGAGTGGCGTGTAATTTAAATCTTGGGAATTGTGTATTTCCAGAACTTCGCTTTTAAGTTTGGTAACTGAAACTATAAAGAGTGAAATTGTGAATAAGGACTGTATTATCTCAATCAGTGGTACATTTTATTTTCATAAAGTAACTGCAAGTATTGTTTTCTTATGTTTCCTTTACAAGTGAAACTACAAGAGAGTGAGACCTAGATTGTGGCATCTTTATTCAGAGCTACTTGAAATGCAAACTGAGATTTGAGAATAGCAGAAACCTTAGTATGATAGCAAAACAAATAAAATTAAATTCTTGATTGAGCATTTGCTACTATAGAAACATGTGCCAGAAGTGCTTGTTTGCAAGAAAGGAGGAAAGAAAGCAGAACTTAAAACCAAAACAACCAAAATTTGAATACTACTTTTGCCATGTGAGATTGTTTAATCAGCCTCATTTTCTTCTGTTGCCATCATCAGCTTCTGTTTGTTCCGATGCTTCATTTTTAGTGTCTTCTTGGGCTTATGAAAGCAGAAAGATTGCCTTGTTGGAACACACTTCTCTACCATTTTCTCAACCAGAATAAATCGATGCAAGGCTGGGGACATAACTCAGCAACTTAAGTGGCTGCCTGGCAAGCACAGTACTCTGAGTTCATTTCTCAGTACCATACATAAATAAACATATATGTTCATTCCATGGGCTAGGACAATAGCTCAGTGGTTTAAGCACCCACCTGGCAAGCACAAGCACCCGGGTTCAATCCCTGGTATTGCATACCATGCTGGCCCTGGAACCCCAAGTGTTCCGTGCTTGCCACTGAAAACAGGTATGATGGCACATACTTGTAATCCCAGTGCTAAGGAGGCTGAGGCAGGAGGATCACTATGAGTTTGATCTGCATAGTGAGATGCTACACCTAATAAATAAATTAATTAATTAAAGGTCTTCTTTAAAAAGTTGACAACTTATCTGCCTCCTACAAGACAGTGATCCGGGGCCAGCGAGATAGCTCAGTAAAATAAGCACTTGCCTGGCAAGCACAGGATCCTGAGTTCAATCTCCAGTAGGGAGTGCCAGCTCCTAAACCCAGAGATCCTGTGAACTGTGAGATAGTTCAGTGGACTAAACACTTGCTTAAGCAGCGCAGGGACCAAATACATTTTAAAAAAAAAAAAAAAAGAGTGATAGTGATCCTTTGGAGACAGAAGGGGTCCTTGCCATCCCTTTGAGAGCCAATCAGTACCTTTCAATGCTCCTGGGAGTGGCAGTGACCTCATCTTATATGTGCATTAATATCATCTTGCATAACATGTAAAAATTACTAAGTGTTTTAAGTTAGGATAACTTTGTTGATATGCATAAGGTATGTCTATCCTTGTTGTTATTAAAAAAAGAAAAAGTAATGCCAAAGAGTTCTAATGTAAAGCTGAAATACACTGCATAGGAGTATATGATAGATTCTCTTACTGCTTAGAACTGCTGGGCTAGATGGAAGATCGGAAAGGGAACTAAAATAGTCAAATAAATTAAGCTTTGAACCCCAAAAGTGTTGTGTAAGCAAGCTGACTACAAATCAAACAGAGATGTGTTTGCTGAAGAATACGTGCTCTTAGTTGAAGCTGAACAAAGCCAGGCTCTTTGTACATATGTGTGTATTTCTCTTGTCATGTGCACAGAGTTGTTACATTTCCTTTGGTCTCATACTGCTTTGGCAAAACTGTAACATCCATTCATGAAGGAAAACCATGAAGGCACATTTTTCCCCTGCTGGCAAAACAGTCATCAAATGTTTGGCAACAGAAGGCAATGAGTGAACGGTTTTTCCATTTTTCTATGTTAATGATGCCTGTATTTATTTACATATATTTAGATACAGAAATTTTGCTTATTAACATTGTTCTGGAAGCTTAATTGGATCATAATGATCAGCCCCAGTCTGTTTATTCCAGCCCCACTCTGAAAGGAGCCCTGGTGTAAGGTAACCTTTCTGATGTGTGTGTTGAGAAGTTCCTAGCCACCTTGGTTATGTAGATGAGGAAACAGGGACACAGTGTAATAGAGTGGTATTGTCTTTGTCACAAAGTGTGTTAGTGGCACTTCAGGGACTTCATTCATTGATCTTTACCTTCTACCGCAGCACTATGGCATAACATGCTCTTAATTTGCCCTTTTTGAACAGATAGTTCTCAACTCAGCTAAAGCTACAGTAAGCATCCAGTCAATCACCACTGTAATCTCTTGGGGTCTATACAGAACTGTGAAATGGAATGTATTTTCTTCCTCCTCAGAACCCCAAGTCAAATCAGCAGTTACTTTCTAGTTTATTCTGATTGCATTCTCTGTGATCTGTTTCTCTGAAAGTTGTTGAACAGCCTTAGGCCAAAATCTTAGGCCAAATCATGTTCTGACCTCAACAAGGAGAGGTCAGCACCACTGTTCTGAGCTGTATGCAGATGCAACACCTGGCAGGATGTACCACATGGCCAACATCAGCTGGAGTAGGCGAACAATGAGTAGAGAATAAGGGGAATTGCTTATCTCTCAAGATGGGAACTGGAAACATTCAGGTGGAGCACTTCCTCTTTGTGGGGATGCCCCAAGATGCAGAAGTACCCTTCTGCCATCAGGAGCACTGGGAGCACCATCACACCATCCTCGATGTTTTACACTTATTTATTGGGGCGTGTTTTACAGCTCTCAGACCTGTTGCTGGAAAAAGTGTTAGAGAACACGAGGCAGAAACTGAGGGAACACTGAAAACCAGTTCTCTGGGCTTAGGAGCTGGCACTCCCTTTTAAGTAGAATCAGTATTTATTGACACTGATGTCCAGAGAGAAAACTCAGCATGCTACCTTGATGCTTCATGCACAAGTTAGTGGCACAAATGGAAACAGTGAAAAAATGGTGTTTGCCAAATTGTGATGGAGGAAATGATCAAGAAACGTAAGTTCTACGTTCATGTAACTCACTTACAGCCATCCACGCCGAACCTTTCCCAGAGCATCAGTAACTGCATTTGATTGACTTCCCAGCTGTTGTCTGTTCTTCGTGCTTCACAAACTTCCATCAGGAGTACATACTGGGATCCAGGAGGTGCAGCCCTTGCCTCTGCTGGCTTGTTCCTACTCCTGCCATGCTCTGGGTTGTGCTTTTCCCCTGCTGTAGTGCTGAGAGGAAGCAAAGGCTGTCCTTGTTACCATTTAACAAGTGAAAACATCAAGGCTTAGCAAAGTTGTTGCTTGGCCAAGGTCACACAGCTTCATTAGGGATGGAACTAGCACTTACTACTCCTCCATTTCCTCCCTTTCCTTTTCAGGAACTGAGGGAGGAGACCAATTTGGTTTGTCCTCTTTGGATGTTAGAACAATGTTTCTTTTTTAAAAAAGAATATTTTAAGCTTTTCAATTCCAATCTTCCACTGAGACAAGTTCTTTATTCTTCTGCCAGTGAATTGTGACCTCTTGTCAATCAATTATCTCCATCTCTCTTTAATCCACTCTACTCTTGGCTTTGTAAGTTGTCTCAGCAACAGAGGCTGTGGTCCATGTTGTCTGATATGTATGTGTAATATGAGGAGAAGCCATTCCCATAGCAGTAGGAAGTTAAAAGATTTTTGTAAAGTAGGGATAAGTTGTAACATAGCCCACTTTTCACTTTTTTAGCACTCTGGAGTTCTGCTCAGTAGGTTTGATTAGACATTGACAGAAGAACACTGTGATAATGCTTCTCAGATAGATCACAATTTTAATTAAAGCTAACTGATAATATGAAAAACTGTGTTTAGATATTAGTTGTACACACAGAGTGGGAATAATTTCTTTATGTTAATGAAATTATAACAAATTGGTTGAGATAAACAGTACATAGGATGTAGTTGTGTTTTCTGAGGCTAGATCTTTTTCCAGCTTCAAAAAAAGAGCATAGCAGGAGAGTTGATCTCATGTTTCTCCCAAATATAAGTGGGAAACAGCGGTTGATTTATTGCTGTCCCCAGTGCTTCTGACAGTAGGATGCTTTGCACTCCAAAGAGGGACCAAGATATTAAACCTGTGCTAGTCCATAAGACATCCATATAAGGTGGCAGTAGTGTACCCTGAATGCCATTTGTACCCCTGTTGAGAAACATGTAGAATACAACCACTGGATGGTTCTCACTTCAGCATCCTGCTTGCTTTTGCTTCCATTCCAAAATGCCAGGGTATCCTCTGTCACTGGAGACATGGGCATGTTAGCAAACCACTCCATGGTTATGCTTGTATGTGTTCTTCCAACCATTTTTTTACTCATTTCTTCTTACACCTAGGTCCCCACTTCTACGGGGCTTTCTCTACATTGTCTGTGCTCACGTGGTGTCTCTGCTCTCACATTAGTTCCTAGTATTGTTAACTCTTCCTTTGTCTGAAGTTTTAATCATCCTCCTTGCCCACTGATCCTACTTGCCCACTGCCGATCCTGAGGACCAGCAACTATTTCTACAGTCAGGCATCTGCAACACAGGAAGAGAAGGCAGGAGTTGGATATCCTCCATGTATGGCCAGGCAGCATTAGCTGTGCTACAAATGATTTAATAGACAGAATGCTGCTTGTGCTCCTGGCTGTGCCATCATACATAGCATGTATGATTATCTTTGACTGTTGGACAAAGATAATCAAAGGTTCCTTAATAATTCCAGCTTCAGAAATTCTATATTTCCCTTTCTGAGAGATATTTTGGTATTACTCATTATAAACGTGGGTTTTAGAATTGTAAGTATAGGCTCAATTTCTGCTTTTATCAGCCCTACTTGCTAGGGCAAGTTATTTAATCTGTCTCTGCCTTAGTTTTCTCATCTGTGAAGGGCTGTAAGCTTTAAATAAAGCATACTGTATGGGGTTTTTTTGTTTGAAAAAAAAAAAAAAAAAACTCAACCTCAGAGCTGGGGAGATAACTTGGCAGTCTAAGCGCCTGCCTGGCAAGCACGGGACCTGGGTTAGATCCCTGGTGCCGTATACCATGTTGACCTGGGAACCCCAGGTGCACTGTGCTGGCCACCAAAACCAGGCATGGTAGTGCATACCTGTAATCTCAGCACTGGGGAGGTGGAAATAGAAGGATCACTACAAGTCCAAGTTATATAGCAAGACCTTGTACCAAACAAATAAGAGGTTTTTTAAAAAATGTTCAGTCCTTAATGCCCAACTCAACAGAAGTTGACAGTTATAGTAGTGAGTATCCTAATTTCTCTCTAGTCTTTTACTACTTTATACCCCTTTTAATTGCATGTGAGTCACCTATGATAATACCAACTATTTTCTGGTAAGTTTTTTAAAAGATCAAAGATTCTTTGTTCACTCAGGATAAGACATCCCAAAACAGAATTCTTCAGGATAAATGAGACAGCCTGAGTAAGATGGAGTATATTCAACCTGAACTGACAAGATCCATTGGAAAGAACACCTGTCTGTCATAAGCTAGGGCTTGGAGACTGTACTTTATTGCCATATTGCTGTTTGACCTTATGTAGGTCATTGAACTGCTGTAATTTCCATTTCTCTCGTCTATTAAAAAAAAAAAAAAAAATTAGGAATTTGAGCTAAACATTTTCTAACATTCTTTCCAGCTGTGAAAGTTCGTGATTCTGTGAATGCTTAGGTGATACAGAATAATACTGTTGTTTGTCCTCCTTTTAGGTACTGAAGGCCTAGGAATGAAACCAAGCAATGTGATTTTATTTTGCAAGCCTTCCAGGAGGTCCTGAGTATCAGAGAATTGTAGTCAAGGGTGTGTATTTTCTAGGTACTTTGTATGTGAACATATACTAAACCATGCCACATATTCTTCACCTTCTGTCGAGCACTTGCTCTTACCCATTTTCAAAATTATTTTAACTTTGACCCCTTACTTTTGTTTTTGACATTTTTTATGTTTGTTCATTCAGGTGATACATATTAAATAATAAAGGCTTCAGTGCCTTCACTCATGTGTGCACAGTCATCACATGGCCGTTGTCACAGGACCAGAACACAGCAGATTCAGTTGTTTGGATTTATTCATTCCTCTAACAGTATTTTCATTTTCTGAGCTTTATCCTAACCCCAAGCCACCCACCATACACCACTTGGAGTTCAGATCTGAATTGTTCAAGCTACAACTGCCATGTGACTTGTGTCAGAGGTTCATTAATCTCTACGTATTTTAGGAAGCTGCATCTCCTACTTTATTTAACTGAATGAACTTCCATTTATTTAACCAAAGTGACTTCCGCTTATGTTGATACTTTTCCCCATTGTGATTTATAAGATCTTCCAACCAATATATATGTTTTATAAATATTTGGATATTTAGGTATACACCTGTACAATAATACCTCAGCAATATCTTTCAGCAAGAAAAACTCTAAAAAGACTAGACACAATTATGAGGTACAGTGAAAATCTGCTCTAAGTATTTGAGATAAGTAGGTACCACATACCTGTTCAACTAAAAAAAACATACTTACAACACAGTATGATTTTTTTATTTTTATGTAGGACCTAGAATATTTAGCTGCCAATTAGGTGCTGAATGGCAGAGTGACATCCCAGTTTATGCCATGAATTCATAGGGAATTCCAGCATTCAGGCTCCTTCCTATTGGTCCTCACAAAATGCGGCTCTCAGGGTGATGCAAGCTGGTGCTTCAGTTGAACCCAGGTACTTTTCTCTTTGGCTTCTTTCTTTTTCTGATCATTTTCCTTAATACTTTTAGGAAGCTGTCATGACTCTGTGTATTTAATATGCTTGATACACATATTAATCTTCTTGGCAAGTATCTTGCCCTTAACTTGCTTGTTTACAACAATGCCAGCAGCATGCTGAGTAACATTGTACTCTTCTCATTTGGCCATGGTAACATTTGTGAGGCGTTCCTTTTTGCATAGTACCCATTCCCTAGATGTCTACAATATCACCCTTTTTGTAGATTCACATGTATGTGGCCAAAGGAACAACCCCATGTTTTCTAAAAGGCCTGGAGAATGTATACCAGGTTCTCACCACCCCCTTGCCTTTTGTGTTAGTCATTTTGGCAAATTACTGGAAGATGGTGTTTCTGGTCAAAAGACCCCCTTTCTAATCTTGTTTTTGTTGTTTGTTTGGTTTGGTTTGGTTTGGTTTTGTCTTTTGTTTTGTTTTGTTTTGAGAGATACAATCTTGCTAATTCTCCCAAGTTGTTCCTCTTGTACTAGAACTTGTGATATTCCTGCTCCAGCTTCTTAGTGTGCTAGAATTACAGGTTTATGCCACACCTGGAAAACACTGTAGACTTGCTCCCTAGTAAATCCCAGATAGAGGAAGAAAGAAAAAGGATCAAAGAAAGAGGACTATAAAAGCACCATTACTGAAAAAAGCAATTTTTTTTTAATACAGCTGGCATCATTGCTGCAGGAGGCAATGGGTAAAGGTGAGTTTAGGAAGTCAGATCTTCAGGCTTGGAAGGCCCTTGTGTCAGCTATTAAGATTGTGTGTCATAGACGAATTGAGACTGTGACTGTGAAATTGATCTGTGTTATTACATAATATTAGCTATAGCAGAAGGCTCTCTTTTATGACATTATTTTAAATGATCATGGGCTATAAAGAGGTAGTCTGGCTATAGAGCCTAGGTTGGGAGGGCCCAGACTGGTTGCCATTGACCTGGTTGGAGATGTAGCAGGCCAACTTAGACTGCACAGTGGAGTGACAAGGAGGAACTACTCAAAAGGAGTCTGAATGCGTGGATTTTTGCTGGTTACTTGGTAATAGAGGATGAGAAAGAGAAGTCAGTTTTCTATCTTGTATATAGTAACAGGTTCAATAAGATCAATTTCAGCACCTTCGATGGTAGATGCCTGTGCACATTTGCAGGTCTAGTTTAATTCAATAGAAAGGTCAGAAATAAAGATTAAACCTTTGAGAGGCATCAGCTGATAATGGAATAGGAATCCCAGGGAGTGACTGCAATTTGCCATGAAAAAGAGTTTGGAGTGAGAAGCAGGCGAGAACAGGCCACTGAAAAGCTCCACGTCTTCAGTAAAAGAAATGGAACAGAAAAAGTAGGAGATACATGAGAGAAAGGGTTAACAAAGAAGTCAGCTGAAGGTGGGCTGTATGCAAGAGAGCCTGGTGTCAGAACTGCCTCCTTCCTCTCCTTTGGAAGGAGGCTTGAAGCTACCAATGAGGTGGTCTTGGAGCATAGCCTTCTGCTACCCAGCCAGCCCCATTCACTTCTTTTATTCCTGAATCTATTCCTTGAGTTTTCCTCCTCCTGTGTGTAGATATGTGCCTGTCTTGTACAAAGAGGTGTTAGATTCTTATGAGAGATCATGTTACTCTTCTCTTTGCTGACTGAAACCTAGCTGGGGTGTACATTCCACATAGTGAAAGATCATTAAAAGTCCAAGTTGCTTTTGTCTCTTAAGGCAGCCCTGAATTGGGTGACCTTCCCTGATAAACCACTGGAACCGCCTTTGGAGCTCTCTTGCTGAAGAGACTGTGCTTAGCCTCGAGGCTGTATGTCTGCCTTTTGGCAGGGACAGGAGAGGACTGAAATCCATCTCTGCAGTCTCAGGGGCAGCAGAATCATCTCAGAACTTGCCGTCTTCCAGCAGGCGAGGTGGCTCTTCCCTTATATAAGATGTGTGTGTTCTGGCAGGGAAATGCTGCCTGAGTATTTAGCAAAAATGATTTGTGTGGGGTTATTTTGAGACCCCAGGGGAGGGAATGGCAGCCAAACCCTGCAGTATTTTAAACTGCATCACTCATCTTCAAAGATTAATATGTTATGGCATCTCAGCCAGAACATTGGTAAAAGGGAAGTAAAAATGTTAGGGACCCCAGCAAATTATAAATGGCAGCCCTCTGTCCACACAAGGTGATTTCAGTGGCTTAGATCAGACTTAGTACCTTAACACACTCACACTTTTCTCCATCCTACCTGCTCAGTAAATGCCAGGCAGATTGGGGTTGCCTTCTGTGGTGATGCCCTGGATGTCCCTGAAGAGCAATTTGATACCCCTCTCACTTTCTGCAGGAGAATTAAGCAGGCTTTGAATGAGAGACCTGAGCCCACATGCTGAGAAGTCCTGGATACTGACCCAGGCTGGCTGGAGAAATCTCCGGTGGACTCCAGCATGAGCAGCTGTGTGCTAAGGCTACATGAATTACAGAACAGAGGACTTTCCAGCTTAGTGGCATTAGGGGCGACAGCCTCCATATGAAACACTTCTCTTTTTTTGTTTTTCTCATCTCTGTTGTGCTGTGAAGTCTGCCTCACTGCTCCCCACCCGCTTACTGGCAGCTGTCCTGTTTGCCATTCAGGAGCTGGTATCTCCTAGGAGGGTGGCCGGGATGGAAGTGGCCATCTCCTATCTCTCCAGGCCACAGGTGTGCAGCCCAAGCATTTCTTGTGTCTAGAAATTGAATTGCCTTCTAAACTGGAGTGATCCATCTGGGCTGCAGCGTGTCCAGACCTTGATAGACTGCAGAGGGCAGAAGCTGGACGTAAAGACCTCTATCCAGGACTAGCCACTCTGATTTTACTTTGTTTTATATTTTTGGAGCACATATAATTACTTTAATGGCAAAACCTATGAAAACAGAAATATATCATTATATCAAATAGACAGCCGAAAGCACATAACTTCGTAGATTTCCCCAAAATTCCTGCAAGGACATGCAGCCCTACATTTTTTATTCATAATTTAGGAACTTCATTGTAGACCTATTGCATGTACACCAGCATTGTCATAGTAGGGAGATGTGCATAGGAGTACACACAGCAGAGCATTGCTTATACATGTGTTTGCTTGTGGGGAGTGGGGAGGGAGATGAAATCCCCTCTATCTCACAGGAGTCAGTAACTGTATACTCAAGAGTTTTAGGTGAAATAGTTTCTTCCTGCTTCCTGGACAGGAATGGCTTGCAGAGAGTGGGGGTCCAATACTGTGGAACAAGAACATAAGGCCAACATCTACTCAAGCATGCGGGTTAGTAAAGATCAGCTACCTGTCCTGGGGCTCTGGAAGTGGCAAGCCAGGGTGCATACCTCCAGGACCCTTGCTCAAGAAGGGGTGGCTCCTCCTCTTTCCCAGGACTGGACTCTTCTGTGAGCGTAGTTGGCCGATCCATTTGGGCTGTTGCTGTTCCACTCCACTCCAGATCCTAGTGCCAAGTATTTGTGCCTCCTGATACTGTGATAGGCACCACCTGAGAGCCTAGGGTGTGTATGATGCCCTTCTCCCACCGTAGCTTCCTATGTGTGATTGCAGGCCTAAGAAAGACTCCTACTCTCATACTCTCTTCCCTTCCCCCTCTGCTTTGCTCTGTTTCCTTGAATAAATGCTTATACACGCTGTCTCTTACACACGCGCACCCTGGCTTCTGTGCACACTAAGCATCACTGTCAGGGCATATGCCCAGTAGAGAGTTTCCCCCAACCTCCTAAATATTCTGAGCACTTCCTCTCCTGTCTACCCTACTGGTTGGGACTCCATTTTTCTAGGCTTCCACTCACCCTTGCTGCCCTTCAAGAGCTGACACTCTGCTGAAGGACAGAGACAACCTAAGGGCTCTATTAACCTTGCTATGTCACTGCAGGAAAACCAGAAAGACAGGCTGTTGCCTACCTGGTTTTCTCTGTCCGGTCTCCCCTTCCCCTTCTTCCCAGTGGAAGTTTGTATCCAGTGTCACAGTTCAAATCTAGGTTCCTTGATACCCTGTTAGCGCATGATGGCAGTAGCTAATAAGCCTTAATAAGTGTGCTCTGTGCCTTCCCTGTGCACTGGCACAGTGACAACTGAAGAGTCCTTGCTGCAATACTGCGTCTGCAGATAGTAAAGGATGCAGACGAAGGGCCGGCGAGATGGTTCAGCGGTCTAAAGCGCCTGCTTAGGAAAGCTTAGGATGCAGAGGCTTTCTCTCCCTCAGGTCTCCCAAACAGGGGAAAGAATCACTTCAATAGAACAATCTTTCCTTGAATTCTGCAAAATTCTAGGCAGTAGTTTGGATTTGCTGTTATTTTGTATCCCCAAGAGCCTGCAAATGAGAGAAGGAAATGAATAGAACGCTTGTCATAATACCGGCAGGGTCTCCTCAGTGCCTGGGGCTGCTGCTGAGCTCTGAGAATGGAAATAGTCCAGAATGGGGACCACAAATGCAGGAAGCATGCAACAGAACAGGCACCACTTGCCCCAGTGTCCCTGGAAGGCAGCTTCCCTTTTCTTCAGCCCGGCCTTCTTCCAGTACTAATGGAGCAGCTCTCTGGCCCCATAATCCTCCCTAGAGGAAAAGCCTTGCCGTGCATCCTCAGGGTGAGGAGCTTACCAGCCTGCCCTGGTTCTCCCCCACAAAGCAGCACATCTGCCTACCTAAGCTCCAAAAGTTGGCACTTCAGACTGCAGAAGTGAGTTGCCCCTCTGCACAAGGTACAGCACTCTGGACCTTTGTAATTAGGTCAACTAGAAAAGTGTCTCCAGCTCAAAGACTCCCTTTATATTATGTAAGCTTAAAGAGGAAAAGAGCTTAATAGTAGGAAATCAAAACCTTGTCTTGTGAGGACTGGTTAGCCCAGAGAAAATAAGACATGAGAGTGACAAGAAATAGATGTTGTATCCTCAAGTATTTGAAGGGCTGTCAGATGGGTAATGGATGCTTTATGTGATCCCAAGGAATTTGGCCAGATCTCAGAGGGCTGAGAATGCTAGATTGTTGAATTTCAATTTTATTTGGTAAAGTATAGGAAAGCACTCAAGGGTTTTGAGAAGAACATGTGCTTTAGGAAGATTATTCTAGTAGCTGTGTGTATGTAGAATTCATATGAGGGGAAATGGAGGGTAAGCAGGGAGATTGGAAAATGTTTGGCCAGATGTGACAAGAGTCTGAACAAGCAGTTAAGATTGAGAGAAACTGGAGGTGAAGTGGGGGGAACTGTTAGACATGATAGTTACTGGTTTATGCAGGTAGAATAGAGAAGGATTAAAAAGGAGTGAGTTTTTGCTGGCAAAATGGTAGTGCTGAGGCCAAAAGAGGGAGTTCAGAGAAAAGATAAAACGGAGACTTAGGAGAAAGAAGGTGAATTTGGGTTGACAGGACACTGAACAAGAGAATTCTGACAGACATTTAGAGGTGAGGTCCAGGTCTTAAAAAGTAATTCAGGGCTACATGTCTGTGGGTTCTTCATGATCCTCATGATGGAGAAAGTGAGAAGGGATGAGCCTACTGTACAGTAGTTCTGAGGATGAAAAGGAATGGCCCCAGGACATGACGGAGAGCACCAGGAGTTAATTGATCAGCCCAGAGTGTTCAAACAATGGTATTGAGAAGCTAAGGGTGGAAAGAGGCCCACCAAGAGACTGGTGCATTGTTAACATTTAGTAGGACTTCAAGCTTCATGACTAGAAAAGCAGTCTGGGATAAACCTAGGAGCAAGGCCTTCTACACATCAGGAATAACAGGTGCTATTGTCAGGAAGTGGAAGCAGCAGCCATATCGCAGTAATAGCAGCATTTGCACTTTGGGAGTTTGCACTTTCTGGGGTGAGAGAATATTTGGTTTGGGGAAATCTTGAGTATCTGGCAAGTGAGAGAGAATAAATACAGACAGTCACAACTTGGGGAAAGAGGTCATCATAGTGCAGGGTCCAGGAAAGAGAGGGGAGGGCACATATCTGCAGGCAGTGGCAACTGCCTGAGACAACTTCCCTGTTTCCTTTCCTTTAGACTATGCTTTTTGAGTGTTCTTATTAGTATTCATTAAGCTATCTTAGTCATATTTATGTATTTATTTACTTATTCATTTATTTATGTATTTGGTTATTGCAGGGCCTCACTATGCAGCTGAGACTTACAGGGATCCTCCTGCTTTCAGCCTCCCCAGCACTGGAATTGTAGGTGTTTGCCACTACACCTGGACTCTGATCAGCTTAGCCAGCCCTGGAAGGAGGGCTAGAGCCCTATGTGGTGTTAGGGAACAAACCTTGGTCCCTGTGCTTACCTAAGCAGGCACATTAGTCTGCTGAGCTATTCAATGGCCCCTAGGTTTTTTGTTGTTATTGTTGTTGTTTTTAAAACTATCATACACCACATCCTTGAGAACAAGAATTGACAAACTTTTTCTGTCAAGGCCAGACACTAAAATATTTAGACTTTGTGGGCTTTATACTCTCAGTCATGACTGTCATTATGCCCTTGTCCATGAAAATAGCATAGACAAGTGAATATGGCTGTCTTCCAGTAAGCCTCCATCCATAGTCACTGAAATTTGAATCTCGTACAATTTTCGTATGTCACACTATATTATTCTTATTTAAAAAAAAAAAAAAGCTTCAAAAATGGAACAATCATTTCTAGCTTGTGGGTTGTACAAAGACAGAGAGTAAGGGTACTTAGTCTTCAGGATGTTGTCTTTTGCAGACTCAAGCTTTACTGTGTGAATGTGAATATGCCATTCTTCATCACAACTCAGAATTCAGACTGCTTACTGAGACAGGATGGCCTGTGCTCTTGAAAAACTTTGACTCTTCACAACTCCTTTCCATTTTCTCTTCTTTTTCCTCTTCCTCTCCCTTTTGCCTCTTTTTCTTTGAAGTAAAATCAGTAAGATAAAGGGCTCTAAGTTTCTCAGCTCTCGGATTTTTTATTCATTCTTTTGATTCTTGGGTCTTAGTATTCCTGGCACTAGCTGATATTTTCTATTCCCTGCTCTACTAGCTGAATATACTAATTTCTAGACATTTGGAATGTACTTGTCTGAGAAGGAGGAGCTCAAAGCAATTTTCTTTGAGTGAAAGCTCAAGAAAGGCAGTAGTTTGGAAGTACACTCAACACATCTCAGAACCATTTTGTTCAAATAACACAACACAGCTTGGTTTAGAAAAGTCACTCTAAATTTATGTAAGTAAGCAGCTTTTACATTTGGCTGCCAGGTGTGTGCCAGAATACCTTCTGGAAGCTTGTACTTACAAGATCCACGTGAGTATTTCCTGTGGCTTTCTCCCTGCTGAAGCTGATCTCTCTAGGAGCCTAGACAGTAGATTCAAATTCCTCTCTGTATCCAAGAGAACCAAAAGATCAAGATTCAGAACCCTTCATTGCCAGAAATGAAGGGGGAGGGGCTTCTAAGTTCTGTTTTATTTAGAGATAAAGTTCCATGTTTAAAATAAATCAGAAAAAGCAAAATTGAGGTTCTCATAGAAACCAACTCCCCTTCCTTGTTCAGATGTAAGATTTGTGCTTGTTTGGAATCATCGCCACGGAGTTCCATTGTTACATAAAAGTCAGAGCCCTGTAGGAGTCGCCTTGTCATTGGAAGCATCATTGTGGTCCTAGCTTTTGACCTCAAATTCTTTGTTTTCTGCTTGTTCATCAAGATACGAAGTTCTTGTTTGGTATGGATAATGAAGAGAAACTCAAGGAAGATATATTTGGAGGGTACCAACCTTTCCTATGCCCACTTGTTGTTTTCTGCTCCGAGTCAATAGTGACATTGTTGCAGCTGCAGCAACAAACGCCCTAAATGGGCATGTGTGTTGGGCAGCTAGCAGCTGCCGCTTCTGGTCCCCTTCCTGACCATACCCTAGAGACAGCCTAGTTGGGTCCACATTCTTGGAATGCAACTTGAAGGGAGAGGCTTTGTTAATCAGTGAGAGTTTTTTCTCTCCAAAAACCATTGTTCTCAGATCTTGCTCTGTGGGTGATGAGAGAATTATAAAAGGTTATTTTGATGCTGTCCTGATTGTTATCTGCTAAACAAGCTCCATCTTAAAAAGGCTTTTCTCTCTTTGGGAAGTGATTCTTCTGTATCTAAAGTTAACTGTATCTAAAGCTAACTGTAAATCAAGTTTGCAAAGCCAGTTCTTTACACTGCCTGTCTGCACCAACATACGGGATCCCTGTGATCACAGCACTCAAGAGGCTGAAGCAGGGTGACTGCTGTTAGTTTGAGGCCAGCCTGGACTACATAGTGAGTTTGAGGGCAGCCTGAACTTCACAGTGAAACATTGTCTCAAAAAAATAGAAAATAAAGATAGGCCAATCGATCTAAGGGATCTAAGCCACTCTCAAGTCCTGAAAAACACTTATGCATACAGAACTCAGGAACAGAGGCCGTTGTGCTTATTTTTGCTAAGTATCTGCCTCTCTGGTATTCATGTTGCAAAACAATTGAGCATCTAGTGTGTGCCAGGTACTGGAGATGGAGAGGGAACTGGTATATTCCTTACCTCAGATAACTACACAATGAAAATCTCTGAACAAGCCAGCAACATCTATTATGACTTGAATCAGAGAAACTTAAAGCATACTTAACAGCCAAGTGTCTATTTCCTTTCTGTAGATGCCTCCCTTCTGACCCCTTTCCTTTCTTCAAAGGGAGCTACAGTTCCCATTGCATTATAAAGATTTGGTCTTATTGTTCCTGTACCCAATTAACTTCAGTTTCTCATCTTTCACCAAATGCATCAAACATCACAAAATCAGAACAACCTAATAAAAATCTATCCTTAAAACCATGAACTAAAAACAGCTTCATTCTTAGCTTCTGCCCAGTTCTGGCTCCCTTGACTACAATTACCTGAGATGTCTGATCCCTTTAATTAGGATTCCTTCATTCCTCTTTTATCCCTTTATTCTGATCATTGAAAAAGTTTTAGCAGTGGCATGTTCCAAAATTGGCCGACAAGATGCTGCCTCCCTCCAGGTAACAAAGTGGAGGTTTAGAGAACAAGGGAAAGAATAAAGAATTTGAGGTAATGCAAAATCCTTATTTTATTTCTGGACTTTTTGATGTAAATTGAGGCCTGGGACCATGTAGAACTAACTTTTAAGAATCAACTTGTCTACCATTTATCTTTTCCTGAAGGCCAGTTTTTGAACATGAACATGCAGGTATTTAGTGACATGTCCTGTAGTTCCCAGTGGTTAATAGCACTGGGAGGACTGGCAACTTAAGACCTTTGGATTGTTTCACCACCTATGAGCAGACATGAAGAGGAAGCTGTAGGTGCACGAGATGTGTTGGTTCTGAGAACCAAGGACATGAGCTGACTGACATTCATTTATTTTTATTTTTTATGTTTTTGATACAGGGTCCTGCTGCACAATTCAGACTCCTAGTCATCCTCCTGTCTCAGCCTTCTGAGGGCTGAGATTATAGGCATGTACCACCACACCCAATTTCAGGGACACGCCATGGTGTGCCCTGAATTCTGGGGTTTGCATGACATGTATCAAGGATCAAACCAGGTCCTTGAACTTGCCAGGCAGGTGCTTAGACAGCTGAGCTATTGCCATAGCCTGATTCAGCTTTGAATGTATATTGAAGTGACAAACATATTCCTTAAAACTAAACAGATTCCTACCTTTGACATTGAGGGTTGAGTTTTTGTTCTTGATGCTTAGGAGGGAATGCCTATCTATCATTAGCATCAACAAATTTTTAAATCATCCTAGGCTGACTGCAAAAGTACAACTTTTCTTGGCCTATTTACAGTTTAAGTGTCATACTTTCTATGTGTAATGAGTCATATTTTACTTCGTTCATTGGTGGGTAGAAAGGTGGTGGGGAAAGTACAAACATGGAACTAATTGAATCTGGGGGTAAAAACTCTGCTGAGAGCTCATGGATTATAAATTGAGTAGCTGCAGCAGCAGGAACTCAGACAGAGGTATTGGAGTGCAGTCAGTGTGACAGGATGCTTATTTTGGTGTCTTTCTATGCCTTGCCTTGTCCTTGACAATTACTCCAGGAGACTGGAAATAAAAAAAGAGGTATCCAGAGTTTCACCTCCGTAAGACTTTACAGCATTCCTGCCTAGGGTCTTGGAGACTAAGGAGGTGGCTCAGCACATGAGACAGCCTCTTTCTTGTTCCTGTCCCAGCTGTCTGTCCTTCCATGTCTGCACTCAGCCCCACTTCTCTGTCAGCTAGGCATGTTGCTACCACATAAAGCCTGTTTTTGTTCCCAGAGTCCCACCAGAACTGCTTTTCTCTCTCCTCTATGGTTTGATCAACAGAAATAGTGTTCAGATTTCAGGGAACAGTATTAAAAGCCAAAGCATTTAGATTTCAGTTTATTAAAGAGATCAACTTGCAATTCACCCTCGTAAGATGCTTCCACTATAAGCAGAGGGATGGACACAGAGACAGACCACCTTTAGGATTGAGCAACAGTGTTTTCATTGCCATTGGGAAATTTATTTATAATCCACTAGTCATCGTTATTCTGAATTGTTCCAATATTTTGTCCAGATTTTCTTTCCGCTGATAATTACATCCCTGTTTTCAGGCTGAGCATTTTCCCTCCTTTCTTGTGTTTACACCTTTCAAATATTTGCAGATTGTTATCGTGTCACCCTCTTAGTCACACTTAGCCAAGCTGTACAAATTTAGCGCCTTTTATCTTCTCTTTAAAGGCAGGCCTCCCGCCCCTGAGTCGGTTTTTCCTGCTGTCTTCCAAGTGTGCTCCAGTTTCTGCGTTTCCATGTGACCACACAGCTTCTCAGTGCTGATCACAGGTCACACGTCAGACCTGTTTTCCTCCTTTGTTGTACTGGAGGGTAAGCGGCTCTATTGTGCCGCAGCCTTGAGCCTCTCAGGTGTGGCTGTTCGGTGTTGACTACTTTATCTCTGGATTTAAACCACGCTCTCCAAATGTGCCAGAAGCTACCAGCATGCCACATAGGTGTGGCTGTGCCACTTTTGTCATGTTTGAAGTGTTAAGTAACCATGGGAGAGCTCTTCTCTTGGTGTTTGCAGAAAACATTGTCCTTCAAATGGACACCACCACCCACCCCCCTAGACCCACTTAAGAGTCTGCAACCCTGACAGTGCATTAACCATTTCTTTCTCTATATGTTCATACTTCTTCTTCCAGAGTATTTTTTTTCAGTAATGTTCATTTATTCAACATTTATCAAGGACCTACAGTGTCACTGTGTGCCAAATAATTTTCAGGTTTAGGGAAAAAATGAGATCTGAATATGGCACAGTGCCCACCCTCAGAAGCAATTTCTGTTTTGTTTTTGAGTTTTATTTCAGTGAAGATACAAGATTCTCACAGACTGGCAATGAGGGGAAAGAGCAGACTTACAGAAACATCCATGAAAATGTAGCAAGGTCATAAATAGGGTCAGGTCTCACAGATCCTAGATCTTGGGCCCTAGAAAGAGATTGTGAATCTGAGATTGCGCAGGGAAGTGCTAGTGTTAATGCAGGTTTGCCCTCTCAGCTTATCTCCTCCCTCTTCTGGCTCACAAATGGGCCTGTATAGTATACCCTACCCATTGCAGTTCCAAAGAGAGAACTATTTTGACTTACTTGGTACCTATAAGTTTTGTTTGGGCCAAGCTTAGATCTTACTACCAGCCTGATGCATATCAGCTTCCCTTTAATCTAATGCAAAGATCTCTCCCTCCCATTCCCCACCTTCTGTTCCTACTTCCTTTTCCTAACTATAGAGAGGGGAGAAAAGAGCTCAGGGTCATATGCAAGAAAATATGGCTGCCTGAGGAAGCGATGTGGCATAGTGAGCCCCATGACTGACTCATTTACTACATCCTGCCTGCTGTCTTCCAGACAAGCATGCATCTGCCTCACATAATCCACTTATCTATCACAGGTTCACACATGGCAGCCTATAGGCCAAATGGCAAATTCAATCACCAGTGACATACCTCATACAATGGCAAAGGAAAATAATCTTTTCTGGCGGGTAATTGAGCTGCATGAGCACAGTCTTTTCTTTTTCATCAGTTAATCTCTACTTTCCAACCCGGTGCCTACCCCCGAGTGGACAAATACTAGGAGAGTGGAGGAAGGGATGGCCAAGGTGAGCATCCTGAGCAGACAGAGGCCTGTCCTGTCTCATGCCTCCTGTGTCTCTCCCTCTATGATATCTGATGCGGCAGGAACAACACAGTGAACTTAAAGGAAGCACCAGTGTCTGATCCTTCAGATTGCCTTTTTTGTTTCTCCAAGCTTTATTTCCTTCTGCTAAGGCCTGACCTCTTGTCTGCTGGACTGAGTGCCATTGGGCTGCTCACTTCTAACCCAGACAGATGTGCTGTCCTTTCCCTTAGCTCCCTGATAGAGAAAGAAAAGTACACACACTGAGTTCTGAGACTTAATTATCAAAAAATTCAATATACAGTGCAAAATATTTAGAGAAATATATAACCTTCACATAGGCATCAGTAAAATCTCTTATATAGCCTTTACCATCATTAAAAAGAATTTGTTCTTCTTGTTCCAAAGCTGACTGACCTAAGTGTTTGTGTTAATTGACCTAGTCAGTGTTTCTAAGGGTATAATTTTTTTTGATAGAATGATCACTCCAGAGCCCAGCATTTTAAGTATGAAAGGAGGCATACTCCATCCCACAAATCAACCCTTGGATAAGGAATCTGAAAGGGTCATAACCAAAATTGTAGGATTTTATGGCCAAGCAAGCCTTAGCAGATCCTTCATTTTATAGACAGAGATTGTAAGTTCACAGAAGTTTAATAGTTTGTCAGTTACAGAGCAAAAACCAGAACCCTGAGGCACCAACAGTTAGTAATGAAGTTTCTCTTCTTCAGCCATACAACTAATCAAGCTTTTTTTAATTTTAAGTTAACCATTAAAATGTTGTGGGGGGAGGGGTGCTGGGGGATAGCTCCATGGCATAAGTGCCTGCCTGACAAGTGCAAGGTCTTCAGTTCAAACCCCAGTCCTGCAAAAAAATAAATAAAATAAAATGCTGGGAAACCTAAAAGAGGTGTGAAAATCAATAAACATTTACCTATAATCAAATGAGCCAGTTGGGTTTTAACAAAGCCACAGGGCCCTCGATGGCTGGAGTGAATGCCTGTGTCTGCCCTTGTGGGCTAAGACGGCTCACAGGGTTTCTCCAGTGTGGCCTAGCCCATAGTAGGGAGAAAGATGGTCAGGAGTGCTGAAGGTGTGTGTGTGTGTGTGTGTGTGTGTGTGTGTGTGTGTGTGTGTATTTAGTGTAGTATTTTTTCAATTAAAACAAATATTTTTGTTTCTTCGATGGATCCTCATTGTCAAGGGTGAGCCAGGCCCTTCTCCACTTGTTGGAAGCAGGGCTGAGTTAGTTTACCCTTATCAGCAGGCACACCAGGCTAGGGCGTTATCATCGAAGACAGCTGCTAGTAGTAATATGCAGGAGCCAGAATTACAGACACTTCTCACCTAGCTGCTATAAGCTTCTGGAATTCCAGTGATATCTCACCTTATACTTCAGTTCAGGACCCTCCATGGCTTGAGAGCTCCACGTTATTGCCTATTAGCCTGCCCTGGCCAGTGCAGCAGCCCCTGGTTGCTTTTCCGAGAACCCAACTGTTTCTTTTCTCTCTCTTTTTGGTGAAGTCTGTTTTACTGGTGAGCAAGTAGCCAGCAGTGCAGGCATTATGAGTGCAGATGTATCTGGCCCTGGGTTCCTTTGCTCACTGGGCCTTGGGGAGAGGGGGCTGCAGCTCTTCTCACTGCACTGCATGTTCACCTGGCATCCAGCCACTATGACTGCCTTCTAGCATTAGGGGATTAACATGTATAGAATCTCCTCTATGTCACTGGCCAAGGCTGCCTTCCAGGTTTCTTGATCTTTCAGGACAAGAGCAAAGCAAGAGCCTGATAAAGCCTCAGGTAGAGTAGCTTTTGAACTCTGCAGTAAAGCCCAAGGGACCCTTCCCATCCTTCTTGCCCTCTGTCTTCATACCTCAGGTTCTGCCAGTGTTTCTCAGCCTGGGCACTGTACTGCCCGGGGTCCTGAATCAATTCAGTGTCATGGCCATCTTAATTTTCTTTAATGAAATGGAGTAGAAGGCATACCACCATAATAACAAATTAGGTCAAAATTAACCACTGCTTAACCAGAAACTTTGTTGTATATAGTTATATACACTTATATGTTTACTTGGGTCATACTAAAAATTAGGTTTGGGAAATGCCCCTCTTTACTCATATAGAGCATTAGGCATCTAAGACAACAGTGCTCCACTTTTGAGCTACATCCCTAGCCCACTATTATTTTTCATCATAAGACAAGGTCTCACTTAGTTGGCAGGAACTGACCTTGACAGTCCTCCTATTTCACTACACTGTCCTTCATCTACAAATGGAATGCAGCTTAGCACATTTCTAAACCTCAAACATTCAGATGTGATAAAATTCTTCCTGTTCTCTTGGCTGTGGTTTTGAATGTTGGTCCTGTGATAGTTCTGTCTCCCCCTATGCCCTCTCCAATTGTGTTTTCCAGTCCCTATTGGGTATCAGCCTTAGCAAGAGGTTACCTCAGAGGAGACGGGTCAAAGAGGAATCTGTTTTGTCTCTCTTGCCCACATGTCTGACAGAATCATTATGAATAGATGTTTACTTATTTCCACTTTAAAAGGGTAGAAAAACAGTGTGATTGTCTTCTTCCTCTTGACAAGCTGGAGCCCAGCTTCAGGGAAGTGGAGAAGCGACATAATAAAGAGTGTTGGGTTTGGTTCCCATGAGACTGAAGGGCCCATCTATGAAAATGTTTTCAAGTGGGCCGGCCAAATAGCTCAGTGAATTAAAGCACCTGTAAGCAGGTGCAGGGGCCACAGGTTCAATCCCTAGGCCCCAGGCCTCTCTGAGCTGGCAGTTGAGACTGGGTATGGTGGCATGTGCCTGTAATCCCAGCTCTTGGGAGGCTATAAACAGGTGGATCACTACAAGTCCAATCTAATAATGAGACCCCTGAACACCCTGTAGCCCTTTCCCTAAAAAAAAATACAAAAAAAGAAAGAAAATGTTTCCAATGTATTTCTGCTTAATATGTTTAACTCCCTGAGCATGCTGAGCTGTCAGGGTTTCCAACTTAGTCAACCAGGGGGTCTCCGGAATACAGAGCAGGTCTCTGCAGCTTGACCAGCTTCTTGCTATTTCAAAATATCACAAAAGTGACAGATTCCATACTCAACCAAGGAAGTTCCAAAACCCTAGATGCCCTCCCAGGTAACTGATCCCATGTCTGGTCCCCAGTGCACAGTAGCCCCACCTACCACACCCCAGCTCTGATGAGAGGATCAGAAGCAGACTGAACACTTATTCTTGCATTGTTCTTGTTTCTGCATCAATGCTTTATCTATGAGTATGTGGCAAAATAGTTCAACAGAATCATTTATTTTTTTCTCTCTGGCAATTCTGTTCTTGCTTAGTTTGCAGATATGAAATGAAAAAGTGGTTTTGGCTATTGATGCTGTGAGAAACACTGACAATCTTTCATTCCATCTTGCTCCAGCCTCAGCTCTCCCTCCAGAGCTAATCTCACACCCTTTGTCTCTCCTAAGTTACTTGCTGTCTTTTATAAAAAGAAGTTCCACTCCCATTGCAGCATGGTACTGAAGAGTTAGGGATGAAGCAGTCCTGGTGTCTTCTCAACAGTGCAGGCTTGGAAAGGGCCTTCAGCTGTCCATGCAAGGGTCAGAGGAAGGTCATCTCTGTGGTCCGTTCCTCTGGTGAGGCCTAGAGTCTTGGAGACAAAGCTATTTATTCTTCGCCTGCTAAGGACACAAGATGTAGGTATTTCCCATCCTTCGTAGTGCTATGCCCCGGCCAGAAACATGAGCAGTGCCCTTGTTTTACCCATAAAGAGATGACCTTTCTGTCTCAGCAGCATTGGGACCTCTTTTTCCCAGGTCAACACTCTTGTCCCTTTTCTGGAGATTATATTCATGAATGAGATTGTTGCAGCCTGAGGGACCACCAGTGAGTCAGAAGTGTAAGCACTAAATACATCCTTTCCAAATTTTCATCATTTTCTTTTTCTGTATCTAGCCCAGTTCACTGTTTCACTTCATAATTACAGCTGCAGTATGAATTACTTTGAAATATTTATGAGTCTTACCCAGATATCAAAATGCAATGTATTTCATGGTCTGTCACAGACGACCACTGTTAGTGATAAATGTATTTTCAAAATGAGTGATTAAATAAAAAAAAAGGAAGTCTGAGTCAGTGAGTAATTGTTTCATACAAATATTATCTCTGGATACAAACAAGTATGAAGAATAGGTGCATGTCCACAGGGATATTAGAGATGAGTTGTAGTCAAATAAAAAGTTAAGATTTTGGAGCCTAGGAATTGCCAAGGGTGACGATGATTGATAATAAAGATGATGTTAATAATAGCTGAAATACATTAAATCTTTCCATGTGATGGGTTCTAAGTATTTTATATATATATAGTCTATTAGCTCCTAGTTATACAGCAACCTTATAAAGTAGATGTATAGTTATATTTGTTTTACAAATAGGGAAACTAAGATTTTCTTCAGGAATTTAGCCAGTCACAAAGCTGTTAAGTGATGGGATTAGGATGTGAAATTTGGCACAGTGAAATATGACTGTAATCCCAGCACTCTGGTGATCTGAAGCATAAGGTTCACAGGATCAAGCCCAGCCTAGGCAGTTTAGCAACGCAGGAAGACTTTATCTCAAAATTTAAAAAAATTTAAAAAAAAAAAAAGCGCTGGGAATGCAGCTCAGCACAAAGTCCTAGTTTCAGTCCTCTGTTAAAAACAAAAAAAAAAAAAAAAATGAGAAGAATAAAGTTGTGAAGCCAGGTGTCTAGGTCCAGGGGCCTGATGATTCATAAGGATTTTGGTGTTTTGCGTTTTTTTGCTGTGAATGAAAAACAGATGATAGAATGTCCAAAATCTAGCCAAAGGACAGAAAGGGAAAGCTTATTTGAAGAAGAAAAGGACACTAACACTTCAAAATGTGACGTGAAAGTTACATAGTAAGGAGAAAAGGTCTCAGAATTAGCTGCAGTGGCTGTTGGGAGGTAGACTGGCTGAGGTGGCAGTGTCCCTTAGTTGCAGAGAGCCACTGACATGAGGGCCACCTGGGTGAGGTTGTGAGTCTATACAAAGTAAGGGAATCAAAATCAGGGTTTGTCCTCTTACGTACACCTCTTCAAAATGCTCCATCCACCTGGGGCCCTTGGTGATTCTCAGCATGCTGGGACAGAGCCTTTCTACGGTGTGTCATTGCTGCTGTGTCAGTGCCCCGCCCACTTCCTCTTTTCCCCCACCTGTACCTCCATCTCGTAAGATGGAGCTCAGATCCAACACCTGATGCACTGGAGGTGTCAGGGAACCACACTTCGTGGCCAGCAGCAAACCTGCTGGGCCCATTTTCATCACAGATTTTCCTTTCTTCCTGACACAGGCATTGAATGCCCTAGAGGAGCCCGAAACCTCCCAGGCTTGGTGCAGGAGGGAGAGCCATTCAGCGAGGAAGCTGCACTCTTCACCAAGGAACTGGTGCTCCAGCGAGAGGTAGGACTTCTCACGTGCTTCACAGATGGAAAAGGCAAAGACAGCAGGACTCCCTGGGTCTGACCCTTCTCTGCCATGTCAGAGACCATCTGTACCCTTTTCCACAGTTCAGCCTTGAGCAGCTGTGAGCCACTCTCCTGTCTGCCCACATTCTACTTCTTTGTTCCCTTCATCACTGGCCAGCCGCCCCCATTGCTGCTCCTTTGGTGGCTTGGGATGTATCGGGATCCTAATGCAGAGGGCTCACAGCTCTGCAGTCCTCCTCCTTGGCGAATTAGCCTGAGCTGCTGCCTCCAGCTGAATTTAGAAGCTTGAGTAACCCTGTCAGGGGCCAATTTTCTTTGAACATTTATTTGTATCTTTGAGTAATTGCATTTTCTGTAGCAGGTTTTCTGACTTAATTTAATTATATTTCTGTTTCTGCCTGTTGGGCTGGCCCCTCCAGGCAAGAGCGATGCTCTTAGCTGCTGTGGTACTCTTCTGCCTGCTAATTTTGCTAGTCTTTGTCAACAGAACCATCTCTTTTTTTTGGGGTGGAGGGGAACTGAGCCAGCAATTTTTCCTGCTGTGGGGACTCGAAAAAAACAGTGAGGCAGTATGTTAGGCTGGGGCTTAGGGCCTGGGATCTACTTTTGTCCCTATTTTTGTTATCAAGTCTGTCAGGACCCTCCAGCTTTCATCAATATCATGATACCCACAGAGGTGCAGTCCTAGAAGTTCTCTCTGCTGAATCTCTGTGTCCTTGATAGCAGATGTGTGGGGATTTTAGGATGTTCAGTAATACAAACACCTGTGTAGGAACTTGAGCATCTCATTTTGAGTTGAAGCGCCAGCAGACACATTAAGTGTGAGAGGTCTGGGAAGACAGATGAGCCCGACGCACTGTCTCAAGACTACCCTGGCTTTAAGGGAATCATCACTTTGGCTTCTCACTAAGCAGCATTCTTGCTGTTGGTTGGCACCTCTTGGAGATTTCTTTATCACTTGCTTTCTCATTTTGTGAAACAAACACATTTGGCAAAATAAATCCTGAATTCTCAGTTCAAGAGATCTGAGTTCCATTTCCCACACACCAACTGCAGCTACCTGGATATTAGTGCATCTGCCTTGTTGGCCATCTGTGCAGTGCTTGGGGGAGTGTGGGGCTTAATTGTATCATCAGATTCACAATTCTCTGTTTTGTTTTTAAGAAGCATTTATATTTTTGAAGCTCAAATCCTTAATAGTGACAAGCCTACTTCCTTCCCTCCAGCATTATGCCAGTACACAATGTAACTTGAATTTTTATCGGTTAACAATAGCCCCCAACTAGAGAAGTGTTTCAAGAATTCACTAGAGCTGTCTGTCAGCACCTGTTGGAGTTTTTGAAGTGGCCCGGTAATTAAGTGGAAGGAGCAAATATTGTAGCATTTCCCTCTGACTTTGTAGGCCTTTAGTTAGTGCACTAGAGTATGGTTGGAAAAAGTAGGCCAGTCCCCTGAAATTCATGACTTACAGATATTACAGGGGGAATAGCAACAGGTTTTTATTTCTTATGCTTTAGATTGAAGGCTCTCCTTTCCCTGGATTGGCTAAGATGTTTGTCAGAAGAATTCTTCTCTCTTACTGTTTAAACCAAGTTTCGCATCAGAGCCATGTTCCTATTATTTGACAACTCCTGAAGTTTTTTTTTGTTTCGCAGGTCTTATTTCCCCAGCCACTTTTCTCTAGCATATCTCTGTCCCACACATCTCTGTACCCCAAAGTACATGGGAGTCAGAGATAATACTGACCACTAACAAGGGCAAGTAGACCAATGTTTTTACTATCTCATGGTTATTGTGACCCTTACCTTTGTGTGTGTATCTGTTAATATTTACTGGTGAAAAGTTGAAGTTTTCCCCACCTTCTTTGATGCCCTGTTATGAGTTTGTAGATCCAAAGTTTGTATTTATCTTTTTTTATTTTAGGCGTCCCAGTTTTTCAAAACCTTGTGTTGAGGGTCACAATATGATAACCTTTTTGAAAGGTCATTCATTATCCTTATCCGCAAGAAACAAGAGTATGACCTAAACTACAAATAACTGAAGATGTTGACTAAAGAAACCAGTTGCAGTTTCTCTCCTGGGCATTTCCCTTCCTTTTGTGTATGAAAACTATTCTGTGATCGGTGTCAGAATAAAAAGAGCATTTTCTTTGATAAAAGCTTTATTCATTTGCTTTTACCTGTACAGTACCATCACCTTCATTTTTTAAGTTGTTTGGGGAAACTGTTCTTTGCCTTCCCTCTCCCCCTACAAGGACCTCGCCTGCCTAGAAGCCAGGGCTGTGCCACGTGGAGGTGGTCACTCCTTCCCCTTCCTTACCTGCAGGGCAGCCTCTGCTGGGCTATGAAGTTAAGTGGCTGCTGCGTCATCTGCAGTTGAACTTTTGTTGTTGTTGTTGTTCTTGTTCTTGTTGTTGTTGTTGCTGCTGCTGCTATTACTGTTATTGTTTTGGGGGGGGGGGCGGTGCGCGCGCCCTGTAGCTATTTCCTTATTAAGGCCAACCAGATATTCTTAAGATGTGATCATCTTTGGCCCCTCCCCATCCCTTTCTTTTACATTTTTAAATATTTCTTCACAGTATCATCTTATTTTTGCCAATAATTTCTCTGTCCTTTATAAGCTTTTCCCAGTTACTGTCAGTGTGCACTGTGGTAGTAAAGAAGCCCACAGAGTTCAGAGCTTTCCTAGGCCTCTGTGACCCACATAGGCCTGCTCCTGGAGCTGAGCTCGCACATGTGAGAGCACAACCTGACTTACGAAGGCTCTAGATTGAGGAAGTCTGTGTAACGGTCACTGCCCCAGGCCAGACCTATCAAGAAGGAGACGAGGCTAGTGGGATTACCCTGAGAAACTGCACCATGTTCACTAAGTGTGTTGTCTTGGCTTTAAGTGAGTGGTGAAGGAGTCCCTGCCATCTCTTCACCTAGTTTTGAGGGAGGAGAGAATTGAAGTCTTTCCATTCTATATTATATGGAGCCTGCAAGTGTCTGACAAGTCTTTGTTGGTCTGTGTTTTTAGATGACTTCTCTCATCTCAAGACCTTGTTACCTTGCTTTCCTTACACTTGTATTAAAATATTAAGTCAGTACAGAGCTTCCAGAGTCTAGCCACCTGTCAGCCCTCTTTTTCCTGAGTATCTCCTGCTACCTCTCCTTGCACTGCCTTTTCTCCTTCTTCTGCACGGTGCTTTTCCCCAGCCATTCACTCCTGTTGGCTTTGTTCTTCTCTCTAAATCAGAAGTCTGGGTGCCAGTTCCAGGTCAGTGTTTAGGGCATTCTGCTGCCAATCTCAGGGCAAGAAGAACAAGGAGGTAGACACCATGTCATTGCCTGATTCTCTTTGTGACATTAAAGCCCGGAGCAGCCAAGGAACTCCCAGAGGACTCAGAGGTCTTACCTTCCTCAAATCTAAGGAGGTCATCATTTCTTCCCAACCTAACTTAATTGGTGTGTGGCAGGGGTAGGCAAATCTAGCACCTGCCAGTTTTTGCCATGTTTTGTTGAAGCACAGTAATGCTTATTCTTTATGCATTGTCTATGGCTGCTTTCACACTCTGAACACGATTCAAGAATTGAGCACTTATGCCTTCAAAGTACAAAATATTTATCCAAAGCTTGCTTATAGCTCCATAGTGTAAGGAATGCTAAATTGGGTTTTGGTGGCTTGCAGTAGCCATGAAAATGTGAGCTGACTCTCTTGTCTCATGCCACAGAGTCTGGGCTGCTTCCAAACCGGACAACGTAAGACGATCGTATCAGTTGCTGTAATTGCCTAGGAGCTGTGAGTGCTGTACTCTGTTGAATGGCATGTGCTTGGTGACGCCCTCCCCCTAACCCATACAGATGCCTTTTTAAGGCCATTCCCTGCTGCACTGCCAAGGACAGGAAGATGTGTAATTTCCCAGATGGGGAATTGCACCTATTGCTAGCATTTTCCCTAGTTATGATGAAAGATAACATTAGTTAACAGATAGACTGGCTTAGAAGTGCAAACTTCTAGCTTTTCAGTTATCCTGTGGTCTTGGGCATCTAGCTCTTTTCTGCTTTGATATATCTCTCAAAGATTGATCTAGGAATTAAACCACCCTCTCTCTTATGAGGCCCTTGTCACAAATACAATGGCCATTTGAGATTGCTTTTACTCTCTCTCCTCCCTTCTCCAATTTTTCTGTTTTGCAGTTCTGGGAATTGAAAGCAGGGAGCACTAACACTGAGCCACATCCTCACTTTTTTTTTTTAAAGCAGGCTCTTGCTACATTGTCCAGCCCAGGCTCAAACTAGCTATCCTCCTGCCTCAGCTTCCTGTGTAGCTAAGATTACAGGTGCCCAGCTGTCATTTGGAAATCTTTAACATAGTCTTCCAGAAAGCCAGCTGGCTGGCACATACTTGGTAAGTGATTGCTGCACACCCAGCCTTCTGATTGTTTCTGTGCTTGGGGAAACCTGGATGCTAGAGAAGGGGCTGTAGCACACTGCAGCTTTCTTCTAAGTTCTACACTTCAGGAGACAGTTTCTGGCAGCTAGCAGGGGGTGTCTATAGGGATTTGGTTATCATTTCCAAAACCTTTCTCACTGACCCCTTTGTCCTCTCTGAGACCTCAAAAATTACCCTTTGCTACTGCCTGCAAAATGACATCTTCATGCTGGACAGCCCCAGCTGAAAACTCAGGCTGCTGCCCTGACCTATTTCCCTTTTTCTGCTGGCATCAAAAGAGAGGCCATCCCCCCAAGGAGCTCATTCTCCAGGCCGCTATAACCTGGGAACAGCCTTGATTTTCCTCTCTCTCCCACCTCTTCATTTTTAAAAAAGCAAAGATACACACAATCACTACAAACAACTGTTGTTGTGGAGAAAATGTGTCTGTGTTCTAGGGAAATTGGCACTACCCTGATAATTGCTGTGTAGGTTTATGAAGGGGTATATACCTGGGATATAAAATCTATCATAAAAGGAAAGGTACATCCATCTCCACCTTCATTTTAGCTCCACATTGCTACATCCTATCTGCAGAAACTGCTGACATATGTGTCCTCCCCACATGCACTGGTTCCCCCATAGTACCCTTCTAGCCCCCTTGTTCCCACTTCTATGTAGACTCGCTGCCTACCTGGGAGACACATAGAGGAAGGGTAGCAGAGTTGTGTCACTCAGTAAACAGTGAAGATAGTTCAAGCCTGCTTAAATCCAGAAGGGCAAAGGGTGCTTGGCCTCTGTGATGCAGAGAAACCTGTTCTCCAGTGCTCTGTGATTGGCATGTCCTCTGGGATTCCTTGTAGAGCCACTAATAATCACCTGCTGGAAAGGCAGGCAGGCTGCCTGGCCATGTTTCATTTATCTGCACAAAGACACCTTATTCTAGATTATCTCAGCCACTGTCCAAGAACAGGAAATATATTCATTCAGTGTTCTAAGCAGCTGCCTTCATTCATAAGGTCTGAGGCTATTTGGGTCCAAGGCTTTCATCACCTCCCACCCCCCTTTGAGTGTTTAGCATCTCCCAATGGTGTTCAAGTTGAGATGCCATGTCCTCAGTTCAAGATTAGTTTCTAATGGCTTCAGGTAAAAAGCACTTGTCTTAGTAGTGCTCAAGCTTTAATTTTATATAGCATTTTCTGGTTTTAAAATGCTTCTGTATGCAAAGCCAAAAAAATATAATAATTGAAGGCCCGTTCAGTGAGTATACTGGCCACTTTGGACAAGTGGTGAAAATTCAAGAAATATCATGTTTTAAAAAATGTTTCTGTATGCAGTAGTTTAATCTCATCACAAACCTGTAAGAAAAAGTTTCCCAATCATATAGTTCAGGAAACTCAGTTATACCTGCCTGTCTCCACAGCTGTCTATAGGACAAATGCTGAAACTCAAAACGTCTACATTCCTAATCAAGGGCTTTTTCTCAGATTTTGCCAATTCTGCTATCAAAAAAGACTACCATTCTTTTAGTCCTATCAGTTTTCAATTCCAGAGTATTCAAGAAGTAAAGGACTTTGCTAAAGTTCTAACACTGTCTGACACTGTTCTGTGGAATCTTCAATTTTGATCCTGGGTGATTGTAGGGTACATAGGGTTGTCTGTGGTCCTGCCCTGCCCTAAATATTTACTCTGCTTTCAAGACAATTCTTAACATCTTCCAACTTCCACTTCATCTGTTGTTTGATCACTTCGTTTCCTTGGGATAATATACGTCCATGTGCCTATTTCTAATCTTTCTTAAGAGACATGTACTTGCATTTATTTAAAAATACATGACTTCATTGTCTTGTGGATAAAGTTTTTTCTCTTTTAAGTTTGTATATTACCTTGCTTACCTCTCCAACCTCATGGCTCACCACCACTCCATAATTTGCAGCTTTTAGAACAGATTTATTATATTTGTAGTTCCCATGTAGATTATAATAAGAGATACTTGTATATTTGTTAAATCAACTACAGTAAGTCCCTGATTATGAACAGGTTCTGTTCCTGGAGAATACTCGTAAGTCCAACAAAGTGAGTCTTACACACTTTTGACAAATCTACGATGTGTATGGCTTTGTGCTTCCACATAGACCCCCCTCCACTTCAGCTCTGCTTTTCCTCTTGCTTTTGGACACCCTGGGCTCTGATTGAGCACTGTTACTGTACACAATCGCTCTGTGCAGCTAGCCGGCAGCAGGACAATGTGACAATGTCTAGCAGACTCCATGAGCTACTTCTGTGATTTGTTCACGTCTGGGAATGCTCCTAATTTGAGGTCTATTTGTATCCGTTCACAGCTTGAATGCTCCCAAGTCAGGGATCTACATACTGTAATTGGTTCCCTGCAACTCTAGAGACTGGGAAGAAGGCCTGTTGTATATTCTGTTGCATCTCTTTGGGAAAGCTGTATGCTCACCAATTGTATGGGAGGGAGGAAGACACTGAGGTACACCCTTTGGACACGTGGCTAATTCATTTCATTTGCATAGAAAATGTCCATATCAAAGACCTGGATGTGAGCTTACTATGGCACTCTCACCTCCTTGGGTCTGCCTGCTCATCCAGCCAAATATTTACAGGTAAGGAAATAATGGAGCTTTAATGTTCTCAAAAACTTGCAGTGTTCAAACAAAGCCCATTCATGTCTCTGCTCTCTGCTAAATAGGCACCTCATCTCCTGTGGTATGTTTCCATCCTCTGCTTCCACTGGTCAAACTACTAAGTAATGGGATTACTTTTAAGTTTGGTACAAGTCCCATTCCAGACTTTAAATGAAAAAAAGAGGTAAGTAAAATGCAGAATGAGAGGTTCTGTCACATTGTCCATGTTTTCACTTGCGCTGGCTGTTGGGACTCCTCTGTCAGCTTCTGGATTCTTAAGGTAGCTTAGTCTCCAATCACTGGTGGCCTTCCCCAAGCAAGCTCAGCAGTGTATACTGTCTCCGGTGGGATTTCTCTCTGTAAAGCTGCTGGCTCAGCGAGGCTGTTTCCCTATTCTTCTGCTTAGAACTTTCATAGCCAGTCAAGCATAGAATTGCATCCATTCTTCTGAAATAGCTGCTGGGCCTAATTTATCATTGCCTTGGCCAAGATCCTGTTGCCTATAATTGTGTCACACAGGCTAACTAGTGTAGGTTTGATAGGCCTCAGTGCCCTCCAAAGGCTAGTGTCCATGTTCCAGGTGCCTATTAGGATTGGGGGCAGTAAAAGGTGTAGTATGTGAGTCAGACATACGACACCAGTCTCTCAGGCATGTAGGAAGGTCTCAGTGGTACAGTTCTGTCCCTAAGAAGGAAGTCCTTGTCAGCAGAAGTATCTCTTCTCTTTCCCTCAAGAATTGGTCTTTGTTGTTAACAGTAAACTCTTCTCAGAGAGACTTATATTTTCTCTGCCAGGTTAATTTGTTTTTTCTTAGCGTTGTTCCTGTCAGAAATATGAAGTAAGAAATAAAGTGCCTAGACCAACAATCCTACTTTCCTTCCCTAAGTGGAAGCAGTAGAACCCTTGGCAGTGCCAAGATAATTCTGGCACTTATTTGTTCCTCTCCATCTTTAGTTCTGACCCAGATCAATCCCAGAGTGAAGATGTAAAAGTTTATTTCCTTTTGTATCTTTCTACTAAGTTAGCCCACGGTACTTAGTTGAACTTCATCTAAAGTGCAGCCCAGTGATAAAGGTAGTAGAGAGTAATTAAATGACTCCCTGGCTCACTGTAAGATTACCATTACCAGTACAAGATCCTTGAAACAGAGCTTTGCTAAGCAGTAGCCCGGCCACTCGTGAACTTGGTAGTCTACCATTCTGACAAGAAATGATATTATAGGCCATCTCTCTGGAACACTGCTATTGCTGGGCACATTCTGGAGCTATGTAGGGCTTATGACCCAGAACAAATGGAGAAATGTTATCAAGAGGAAAAGACTATTGAGAGTTCCCCCTAGAGATAAGGTTTGTGCTAGGAGAGCTGGATGTCATTTATTTTAATTTAGGTGCATTAGATGCTCCTGAAACAGCGATTTCTAGCTTCTCTTACCTCTTCAATCATCCTGAGCAGTCACTGCTTCTGGAGCTTTGCTGAAGAGTATCTTAAAAAGGAAGAAGGGAGCTAATATTCTTAATATAATAATAAAGCGCTAAAAGAAAGCATCCTGGAATATTGGCTTTTTACATAAAACAGCTTATCATGAAGTCTGTGTACTTTTTGGAAACTCAGCAAAGAAAACATGCTATTTCATTGTCTTCTGACAGGCATATATTTCCTTTATGAACTAAAGATGACTGCCCATTATTTTCAAAAGAGCTTCACTCAGGACCCAAACACATTAGCCAGCACCCACAAAGCTTTCAGTGTAAGTTTTCCTGCTACCATGTTTAGAGTATATTCAATCCTCCTGCCGCCCTGTTCTGTTCATCCCAAACCAGCACTCACTGCCTCATTTTCTCCTTCCTGTTACATAATTCAGTTGCTATCTTTTTTAGAACACAGCTCATAATATATAAGAGCAAGGCTGCCTGAGCCACCAGCAAAGTATAAGCACATTGTAGATTGCATTTGCTCTCCAGGTAGTAGTAACATTCTGATGTTCCATGTGACTTCCCCATGGACACAAGAGTGACTGTTCTGTGGATGAACTCACCTTGATTATGCCCTCCTCTTACATTAGCATGCCCACTCCCTCTGTCTGCTGCCAAGGACTTGAGAAACCTCTGTGATCCAAACCTGGCTTTATTGATGAACTTCCCACTTGCTACTCCACCCATGACAGTTTCTGGTCAGCTGCACCGAAATGGATTTTAGAAATGAAAGGGACCAACAGTCTGTTCTGAAATTCTTTGGTGCATGAAATAATATTATGAGCAAGGTAGGGAATTAACCGTGGAAATACCCTATCCTGGCCTAAACATGTATGACATCCAGAAAGGAATAGCTCATCACCTTAGGCTTATCTTCAGAACATTTAAAGACATCTTTCCCTTCTTGGTTGCTTAACAAAACTAGTAACATGTGAAGAGGCAGACCTGGGTTTTTCATTCCAGCTTCGTTTCCCCTGCAATCTGGCACACATTCCAAGTCTCTAAATCCAGGATAGCCTTGGTTCATGCAAGAATTCAGTGTGAATAGTGTTCTCATGTTGTGGAGTACAGCAGCTGCTTGCCTATGTAAAAGGATACCTTCTCTATATATAGTTGTTTTTAAACTGTATGTGTAAATGCTACACACAGCACCTAGTCGATATTAAACACTCTGAACAGCAGCTTGAAGCATTGTTTTTATTAGCAGAAACTCTTAATGATTTTGCTAAAATAGACTTCAGCATAGATAAAACGCTATACCCAGAGAACAGTAGTAGACTGAATATGGATATGTGTCCAGTGAACAGCATTCACATTAGAATCCACAAAGAATAGTACTCTCTCTAGTGCCTCTTGTGCCTTGTCCAGTCCTATACCCCCTGACAGACAGTGCTAGTCAGTCATAGCGTTAAACTACAGCCATTTGGATGGATTTGGCACTTGCATGGAAACATATTTGCCATAATTGGTTTAATTTCTCAAAGAAGCACCTCTTGAAGTACTGCCAGGCATTCACCATTCTTTTTTCCATGAAGTGTGATGAGGTAGGATCTCTTTGCCTCTGGTTCTGCATGGTCCTACATATCAAAAGCTTCTTTCTATTCAGTGTCATGTTTACTAGAAAAGCAGAGATCTGGAAATAATATTTCCCAAGAGTCCTGACCTTGCAAGAAGGCTTTTCTAGACTTAAACAGGGGCAGCCAGAACTCTGCAGATACCTAATAGATTTCTAAAACATAATGGCTGGGGTGCCTTTGCCACGTCCTTAACTGCCATAGGAGTTTTCTGTGCCTTTTCTCCTGACCTTGTTTGATTTCCAGCTTCACTGCAACTCAGCAATAAGGGATACTGGGTGGCCTTCTAGATCCGACATAACCCAGGCCTTCCTGTCCTCTGATGGAGCGCTATTTTTCTTTGTTCCAATCTTTCCCTCACCAAGCACAGCTGTCTAAGATTGCCATATGTGTGTCCTTGATCTGCATTAAATTGAAAGAGCTGGAAGTTAGCAAAAATGCTAGCAGGAGCCCTAAAGAAAGATCTCAGTGCTAACCAGGACAGAAAAGGACAAGAAAAGAACCCCACATAGAATCATTTAGAACAATCGCACAGGAAGAATAGCTGTCCATTGAACCAGGAATCAAGGTTTGAACTAGAGACTACTTTATTTTGCCAGTTTTCTTCATGTCTTCCTTTCCTCCCTTTCCCATCTCTTGATGAAGTGAAACTCTTTTTAGTGTTTACCAGAAGAGAATCTTGGTAATGGATATCAGCTAAAGGTTGAAGATCATGAAACTAAAACCAACAAGTCCCCTCTTATCTCTTCCCAGAGTGCTACATCTGTGATTTCATTCACAGGTCTCTACGGTACTTACAGTGCTAGAGTACTGTTACTTCTCCAGTTAAATAAATCTAAAACCACTGACCCAGAGTTTTTATAGCAATGCTGCAACCTTATATGAGGAAATGCAACAAATAGTCCATTACTGCTGATTGGGTATGGATTTTTAGCCTGGCCACCTGCCACTTGGTAATTTTAGAATAGGGTCACTTTTGGAATTGGAAGATTCCTTGTAGGAGGGAGCTGGTGTTTGCTAAATAGTTGTTTCTTTACCGTCGTGCCCTCCCACAGCTGTGTGCCACATCTTCTGCGTGGAGGGCCAGTCATGCAGCCTGCCTGGCAGAGAAAGCCAGAGCTCCTCTGTCAGCTGCCAGGGCTGCAGACGTGGCCATTTCCAAACACCCAGGGTACACTTAAGTACTTCCTCTTTCTAATCTCAGCACTTCCACTCTCTACACATCAGCAGCTTTGTAACTTGCATTTTATTTCGCTCTATGTTTTGGCCCTTCAGGTATTTGTGGGAGGAAGGTAGGGATTCTGGAGAACTATGATGTCACTGATTTCAGAATTGTACAGTTACACTCTAAGGCATGGTCTCTGGCCAGTTTAAGCAACAATACAAGGACCATCATGAAGGCTCTTGCTGTCCTCACATACCAGTTTTTAAGCTTGAATTCTGTCTTTTATTGTGTATGTGGCCACTTTCCTTTGTTTCACTCTCTGTAAAATGGGGGGACTAAAGCTCTCTTCTTTTTGCCTTAAAAATCCTGAAAGGTGCTTCTGCCGAGGTGGAAAGGTCTCCTTGGATACCTAGGGCCCAGGCGATTGAGTTGTGGGATTATGTAACCTTCAAGGGAACCTCTGGTCAGACAGTTCTTCTGGTTTTTGTTTTTGTTTTTTCTCACCAGCATCTGAATAGTTAGGGCCAATTGATGGAATAAGAAAACTGTTAGTCTGGGACCCTGCAATGTGACTCAATGTAGATCAGTGTTTCTTTTTCTCTCTCTCATCAAATATGTCTGCTGTGTTGCCCTTTTCTTGACATGAGCAGGTTGCCAAGTAAATTCTGAGACGCAACAGTTCCTAAGCAGAATCTGTTCCAGAGGGCTTAGAGCTGGGTGCTCTTAATCTTTCTTCCAGCCAACTGGTTGGACTATGCACTGAGTTGAAGATGAAAACCAGACATTAAATGTTAGATCTTCCTGTTGTGGGTTGCTATTCCCATCTATTCTAATACTATGTCTGTTTCTTGAATGTCTGGATAAGACTGTATTTGTATGTAGTCTGTCTTCTCCCCATCTGAAGATAATTCAGTCTATTTTTCCCCAGAGACCAGCCCTCTAACATTTTGACCCAAGGTTCTGATCTTCATGCTATGTCCTTCAGCCCAGAGGTCTTAGAAGTCAGGCATGATCTTTGTTATCAAGTATGATACAAGATTATTTTCCCTTATCTGCTGCCTGTCTGCATTTTTGTAGAATGTTACCCAGGAGTGAGATTAGTCAGGTGTCACTAGAGGTGGTACTGTAAATGTTTAATTCTTGTTTTTCCATGTAGAATTAGTCGGTGGTCAAGATACTCAACCCAATGCTAATGTGTGACAACTTCAAAACTCATGAGGCCCTGGGATCCCAGCACATCTCAGTGTGTAGCCCTCTAATCGTGCATCAGGGACAGCCCTTTTTTTGCTTCTCATGCCCGTAGTCCTAATGAAGCATTGTGGCATGTAAAGTGCAAATGGAGGCATGGAGACCTTGTCCATGTCCAGTCCTTGCAGATGTGAAGAAGAGATCTTCCTGTCACAAGGCCTCTAAGCTACCTGACCCCAGGGACCAGAAGACCACTTGTAGGGATGTACAGCAGCCTCGTGCACCTGTCTGTCCTTTCATCGGCCCTTCCTCTTTTTATTCTCTTGCTCACCCCCTTGTGTTTCTCTAATTTGTACAGTATCATTCTAAGGTGTTGAAGAGATCAATAGCAATTCACCTTTTCCCTTATTGATTAAAGTGACAGCAAGGAAAAATTGCAGGCAATACCAATTCATTTGTCATGAGCTCTCCATTTCCTACCAAGCCATCAGTGACCTCTCCTGCCTGTTATCTTACTGATCTATGACTAGGATTACTCCTGCTTCCAGGCTGCTTTAATAGGTATGAAAGGACCACTGTGTTTGGCTAACTATAATCAAAGCTAGGTGAAGAAGGAGACAATAAGTAATGAGCAAGAACATTGCTGTGGAGCCTGCTCTGTGGCTTATCTGAGGGGCTCGCCACATATGAAGTGCTCTAAGAAGAGGTAATATGGCATTAGTTGGAGGACCCTGCTTTGTTACCCAAGAGCACTCTGCTTCCCCCATTTTTCTAAATTGCACAGCATTCCTTCGTCAGTTATTTTTTCCAGAGAATGTAAATTGAGTGTGGTAGATGAAAAATCCATGAGCTCTGTGAACTGGCTTCATTTCTGCTGAAGGTGCAAAGGATTGTCATTCCCTCCATGGCCTTCCAGTAGTAACTACCTCACCCTGGGGGAACGTGAAGTGCCAGACTTGGGCCTAAAGGAAGAGGATGTTCAGATGGCCCTGTGGTCTCCTGGTTATGAGACATGGAGAAGTTAACAGCTTTTCTCTCTACCCTAGAAACAAGCATGGGAGAACATGGGGGTGGGGGAGGTGCTCATCCTTGCTGTGAATAACTTGTGGCTCTCACTTTGGAAAGGGGACAGGGAGGTGATGGGGGATACCTTTGAATATACCATTTCAGCTGTCATGATGCTAAAGTGCTCCTTTTTAACACATTACAAGTCGGAAATACTTACTAGTTCACTCACCTGGTGGAATGCCCAGATCCTTTGAATCACTGGGCTCTTCAAAGGGCAGTTAGGAAGCTCTAAAGCCAAAGCTTGCCTAACCCAGTTCCTTTTTTATGTATGAAGTTTACATCTTCTTGCCTCTATTTAACTTTGAAGCAACTATTGCCCACCATACCGAGCATGCTGGTAAGGCCCTCTAGGCCTTGCATCAGTCCTGACTTTGCTGCCATGGCACAGTTAGCCAATCGCCAGAAACACCTGCCTGTGAGCTTCCATGGAGAAGTGGTGTTTAGAGGACTGCCTGCAAGCTGACCCTGCTCAGTCACTTACCTGATGTGCTGCTCATGGTGATGGGACAGTAGATCCAGAGCTGGGTGCGCCAGTAGGGGTACACTGTGTCAGCTTTTCCCAAGGAGCAGGGCCACATCTGTCATGTTTCCTGAGTGCTTAGTGGGCTGAAGTCACTGTTGTGGATATCCCTCTCCCCGGGGGTTGACTTCACGAGAAGCCTGGTGTCCCCGTATCAGGTAGCTCTGTGGTCTGTGGATACCAGGACCTACAGTAGTCAGCCAGCCAGCCCTCCGTGAAGCTGGTTAATTACATGTGAAGCTGCCAGCAGGATGATTGTTCTTTTCCCATGGATCATTAATAAACCATTCTGTCCTGCATGGCTGAGGTGAGGGAAGTCTGATGATTCCATCATCCTCCTCGGCTTCATTAGGCAGCTCTTCTTTTTAGTCTAAAGCTTTAAAAATGGCTGAGGATGATGAGAGGAAAGGAAGAGCGGAATCTTTCTATTATGTGCATGTTTTTCTCCTGAGCTAGAAAGCGGCCCCCTGCTTTCATATCCTCTTGGCAGCCACAGTACAGAGGGGCCAAAGCTTGCCATGGTGGGGCAGTGCCAGTGGCTCAGTTCCTAATATCTGCAGCAAACTACACACTGGGCCTGACTGGGAGGTGAAGCAACTAGTGCAGCAACTAGTGCAGCAGATGGCAAACAGTCCTGCTCCACTGGGGCCTGAGACACACACCATCTTCTTCCTCCAGCCAAGACAGCCTTGTTCCTGCTCTGCCTGGGTATAGAGAGGATTTCTGGTTTTTTAGAAACTCCATTTTTAGGCAAAGATGGAAGAAAGCAAAGCAAATATAATGCAGGAAACGCAATCTAGTTATAAACATTTCCTTGTCAAACAAACTAAAATAGAGCCTTGCCTTTGTTGGCTAGAAGAATTTAGAATAGAAATCTACATTTCTCAGTACAGCATTGAATGCAAAAATAAAGAACATTATAAATAGAAATAAGTATGACCCATTCCATTTCCAAGAACTTGAATATATCTTTCATAATACCACGTGAGAGCATTGTGCAGCTTGGATGGCTCCAGAGGTTATGGAATCCAAGCCAGAGATTTTGCAGTAGTTGAGACAGTTGAAGCATGGAGAAATTAACCACTTGAGCACATTCACTTAGTAAATTCAGCATAGAGCTGAAGTCATCACATTCACTGTGGGACCTGTACCTTTGTTCACACAGTGGCTCCCGAATAGCAGCCTCTACCCCCTAATCATCTACTTGAAGTACAAGTAGCCTGTGAGGATGACAGTGATGTCTAAAAGGGAATAGGTATGTGTGACAAAAGAGACAAACAAGTGAATTCTCTTCAAACTGCATTCATTTTTGGGGAAAAAGAACAGGAAGCTAAGCCCAAAGAAATTATCAAGGCCTCAGCATCATACACAAGACTCTGCTCAAACAGGGCTGCACACGTAACTGCACACAGGACCAGAAGGCATGCCAGAAGGGGAGGAATGTAGGTGTCACAGACTGAAACTTTCCACTGCTTCTCTGCCATACATTCCTAGAAAAGCTACTATTTATGCATGTCAAAATTTAAGTTTCAGATGCCCCCCAAAGAAACAACCAAGGAGTGCTAAACTGCTAGAAGTGAAAGGGTTTTTTCTTCTTTTTTGGAAGGTCTTCACATTGTTTTGTTTGAGTTTTTCATTGAGAGGGTGGGGAAGGTCAAATTGCCTCACTGGGATTGTTCTCCAACTCCCTGGCATGAGGACCTTCTCCCTCTACCCTCACAGGAGGCCCATTGGGGAGCTGAGCCACAACATCAAGATCTGGGAGTTTGCCCCACTCTGTAGCTGAAACTGATTCCCTATCATGTCAGCAGTGGTGTCTGTTTGTCTTTTAAGGGATTGTCAAGTGAGGGAAGAGCAAACCACATTTTCCAGCAATTTACTTTTATTAACTGTGATTTTTTCCCCCTTTTCAAAGCACAGCTAAATGGAGCTAAACATACACACAGGGCTATATTTAGTCCTCATGGTGTGGTAGAGTAAGGAAGGCACAAACATAGAGGTTTATCTGCTACCTAGTAAACACAGGGAGGTGTCAGGACTGGAGAATTCAATAGTAATAATAAGCATTTATATTGTGCAATGACAACTTTGATACAGGCCATAATTTTCTGGGGATTGCTATTAATTGTGCTTCTGCCTGTGAGCGGCCCCCTGGTGAGGGGCTTTGGAACACCATGCAGAGTTAAGCTATATTAAACATCAATTAAAACAGTGTAAAATAGAAACTGAATAAAACTGGCAAAGGTCAGAGTGTCTGTGAACATGTAGCTAGGCATTGGTATCCAAAGGATTAGGACCTGAGTGAACCCTCTATGCTGCTGGGTTCATGTGCCCAGTTGCTCTTCACCTCTTAGATACAGGATTACTGGTTTTGCCAGACAGTGGATTATAGTACCCCCTAGCTTTTCTGCATCCACTTCCCTCAGAGGGATTTTGAAACTACTTACAGCCAGAAGTGCATGAGCGAGGACAACCAGAATCAACCAGTGCCATCCAACAGAACTTTCTGGGTTGATGGAGATGTACTTTATCTGCTCAGCCAATACAGTGGCCACTGGCTACTCATGGATATTGAACAACTGAAATGATTTGAGTGCTACTGACTGGAAAATAGAATCTTCAATAAAATTAATTAATTTTCATTTTAATTGCCACATGTGGCTCATGGCCACCATGATAGACAGTGCAAGACTTCAGACTGGCAAGAGTCCATATTAAGCACAGAAATGTAAAGCTTGCATGGCACACTTCCTGGACACATTTGCCCTTTCCCCAACTCCCCTAGATGTGTTTTCACAGTACTTTTATTTTTAACCCTCACTCCTTATACTTTTAATCTAAACTTCCAAATTCCTTTGCAAGTGCGATGCAAGGTCATACAAGAGTGAGAAAAAGTTGCAGTGCCTGAATCAAACCAGCCCTGGCCTTGTGCTTTTTGTCCCAATAGCCTAAGTCAAGCTCATATAGGGAATTTCCTTCTCTGCCAAACATAAAGTAGGGGATGACATCAAATGTCTGGCTGAAGACCACAGCTCTGCAGAGTTGTCATGGGTCATGATTCAGTTGCTTAGTCTGACCTTTGAGTTTCTGAACCTGCAGAGATTACAGAATTCCAGGGTCATACAGGCAACTTTTCTGACATTCTTTGGGCCTTTGGGCACCTGAACTGAAAACACGTTTTCCCATAATCTTGATGTGGTGTGGTGTGGTGTGGTGTGGTGTGTGTGGGGTGGGATGTGGTGGGGTGTGGCATGGCATGGCATGGCATGGCATGGCATGGTCTTTTGAGATAGGGTCTCACTGTGCACTTCTGGCTGGCCTTATACCTCACAGCTGGCTTCAAACTCCCAGCAATCCTTGTGCCTCAGCCTCCTCAGTTTTGGAATTACAAGAATGCCCCACCACACCTGGTGCCATAACTCTTAGCACCTGTTGAATTCTTCGAACAAAGTCATTAGGTTGACATAGTATAAAGGAACAAAGCACTACCCTTGAAATTTTTTTTAATTTCATGTTTTTAGTTTGAGTTCCATTTACCAACTGTATGACCTTGGCAGAAATCATTTCACCTCCCTGAGGCGTCACCTTCCTCAGTGAAATGAATGTTTCAGACTAAATGACTTGCATGTGCTGAGATGATGTAGAAAAGAGACTCAAGAAAGAACTATAAAACACTGGGCCTACATTCAGTTCCTCTCTTCTGATGTCAGCCTGTATTGAGCCCCGTCCCTCCTTGGACCTTCACTTGGATCCAGTTAGCACTGACATACACCTGAAAGTTGTTGCCCAGGACCACAGATACTTCAAGCAGGATGGGTGGCATTGCCGCCTCTTATAGTTAATGTACTCAGTGAACCTTGGGGAAGTCCAAAATTATCCCTGTGATTATCTTGGGTCATCCTCAAAGATGCCATTTTGGCCTGTTACAGAAGGCAAGAGGTTTCTTGATTTGAGTGGTAGGTCCATGAAACCAGAAGGGTTTAGAATTACCTGAAGTATGCAGATCTCTACGCTAACTAGATGGTTATTGGCCACTTCCTCTCCTCACAGCAGTTACAAGACACTGCTTCAGGGATTGTCCCCAGCGTCCCAGAGCCCCCGTGGAGCTGCCAACATTGCACAGCTCACAGAGAGCCCTGTGGCATCTCTAATTGAGGAGCTGGTGAGCGGACGCCCTCAGTAGAGGTATTTTTAGCTGCAGTGATACAGCCTCATCTTTTTACAGGATATTTTTTTAATGAAATAAATAAGTAAAATTGAAGACTGTGGTACTTATACCCCAATGCCAGCACCCAAGAAGTTTTGGCACAGTCTCTCACCACAGCCTGTGTAATTAATCCTTCCTAAGGCCCAGGTGCTAGAGCTCAGAATTTGCCAGAGTATTAGGCCAGTGAGACAGCATGTACAGAAGCAAGAAGGCCTAGAAATAGAGAGGAGGAATAATGCAGACCGGCCTCATGTAGAGGTGCTGAGGGCTCTGTGGCCAGTGTGGACAGCTTGGAACCACCCTTCTTCCAGGCTTCTCAGGCCTTTGATGGAGCCACATATATGGAGTAGATCTCAACTCTTGAGCTGACAGCCCAGCAATATGGAAAGACTCTGTTCTGTGGCTTGCTGAATTGTTACTTTATTATTTTTTTTTTAATGTATTTAATGCAGGGTCTTACAATGTAGCTCAGACTTGTAGTGATCTTACTGTTTTCTGCCTCTCTAGCACAGGGATTACAGGTGTTGGCCACCGTGCCTGCCCAGTCTCAGTGGCCAGCTCACCCCTGGGTAGGGGTGGCGCAGGATGTGGTGCTGGGGATCCAGTGCTGGTCCCTGCACTTACCTAAGCAGGCATTTGGTCCACTGAGCTATCTTACCAGTCCTTGAACTTTTATACTTTTGTTTTCATTCTATTTACCCCGTCTATGATTCCTTCTATTTTGCTTGTCTTTGTGTGTATACCATCTGATCAGGAGCTAGAAAACATTCACAAAACTTGCATCAAACACCATAGCAGGATCTTGGATTGATTAGGACAATGACTCTCAACCCTGGCAACACAATGGAGGCACAGAATAGAGCTTAGGAAAGCTACTAATGCCTGGGCCTCTCTCCAAAGATTCAGGCTTCATGCACCAGCTTTTTATTTCAAGTTCCGCAGGTATATTAGCTGATACCAAGGAACAACCTCTTCAGTTTTGGCAGGTGTGATGATGGCATTGTGGTTATGTACCAAAACGAGATGCATGCTGAAGTATGTTGTGGCAAAAGTGGTGACCTGTCTAGGATACACTTGGAAAGAAAAAGGGACTAAGTGAAGCAAAGTGCTAATAGTTGAGTGTAGATGGTTGGACATTACTATTCTGTTTGTGGTGTTTCTAATTTTTCATATGAGGAAGCTCTTTTTTCATTACAAAAACTTTGAGATTTTTCTGAAGCGCCCTAGGTGATTCTAATGTGAAGCCAGGGTGGAGAACCACCGATTTAGGAAACTGAATTTGGATCCCCATACTCAACTATAAGGCCAAGTTCCTGTGAGTCATCTGGGCTCTGGGGGTCAGGTAGGGACAAAGAGCCAGTTAGACCTGTACCTAGAATCTGAATCCAAGAGTGGCCAACTAAACAGCTGGTAATTTCTGCTGAATGACCTCACTGTAACTAATTCCAAGCCTGCATAAAGTGAATCTGGTTTGCAGAACTGCATTGCCTTGGGGTCTAACTGCCCTGTCCCTTGCCACACTATATGCCCCATCTCAAGGACCTCCTTAGCCACACCAGGGAGAGCAAATGGAGCTACTGTAGTACTGTGATTCATGTAACAAGAGACCTCTTCTCAGAGTACTCAGCACTTTACCCAGTGGGAACTGGCTACAGCTAGGGCAGAAGAACTGAAACTTGTTACCCAATGCCTGTCCCTGACTCCACTGTCAGGTGTCCCAGCTCCCACCTCTTGTGTGCACGTGTATAAGGACTCCTTTATGTCCTCAGTGCCTGTTTCAACTCCCCAGTGCTTTTGCCCCAGATGCTTAGCAAATAAGATAAACAGCAGCTTACTATAGCCAAACTAAATGTAACTCTGGCTCTCAGGCTTGGAGGCTTCCATGCCGCATTTACACACCATAACCTTGATTAGTGCCTTGGTTTGGTGTCCCTTCACCTAGGACTAGGCTCTTGGCTTGCTTTATTCAGAGGATTTTGTGACTTACATCTAAACATGAAGCTAATCTGCAATGCTGGGGGATGCTAAAGCACAAAGAGCTATGGACTGCCGAGGTCACTCACCTAGCCCAGAATAAACACATTACCACCATACTTAAAGAACTGAAGCAGACTCCCAACTCTCACAGGAGCCCTGACACAGTCTTTTCAGCAAATGCCTGAGAGATACAAAGTCACCCCTGTCCCTCTGTGGGAGGATCATGGCATCTATCTCCATAGGGCCTGAGTCAATAATGATTTCAGCACTGTCCCTGGCCTACATCCACTGAGAAAAGTGGGTACATTTCTTCCTCATCCCATTCCTTGGATGAGTGGTCTCAAACCACTGGACTGTGACACTGTGAACCTGCTGTGGAGCTGAAGCACTTCTCACAACCCTTTGGACAGAAGGAGACAGAGGCTTCCCTGCTATGGTCAGCACTGTGAGGGTGTTTCCCCACACCCCCACGGTCACCCCTCATTCCAGCCATCTCATTTGTTTGCCTAAGGTGCTAATCACTTCGAGAGCAAGGACCAAGTCTTCATTTCCATGGTTCTCCAGTGACTGGTGCCATCCCTTGCTCACTGTTCTAAACAAGCAAATAAAAGAGTACAACAAGGAAAGGCCACGGCAGGGAGTGCTGCTACACTAAGGGTAGTAAGACATTACATTTGAAAATCTGCTTCCTTGGGGCTCATGAGCCTGAACTGTGCAGCAATCCAGCACCCACCTGAGTTGGGCGGTCCTGCAACTACCTGGGGAGGTTTACAGCTGAGGTGGCAAGAGGGCATCATCATCCTATTTGGTTGTATTCCAACTTGCTTTTCAAGTAAAGGGTAATCTCTGTGCCTTGTTCAGTTCCATTTGATGCTCCTAGGTCTCTGCCACCTGTTGCCTCTCTCTACGACTCACCTAGGACTCTGGGAAGAGTGATAGGCCCATCGCGAGGTTTTCCTTTAGTTTTCAGGACAGTCATTGACACCTGGCCAGCTCTCTTAGAAGTTACTTTCTCTGACCCTGAAGGACTGCTCACAGCAACTTCACTTAAGCAATACCATGTACAAGTGCATCAGAAGCTAAGTAGAACTGTCTTGCCTGTTAGAAAGCAATCCGACAAGTCTTTTCCTTGCCTCTCTAACAAGTTCAGAGGAAGTCTCCAATGTCCTGGTGTTCTATAAGATGCTGAAGTCCTCTTGCTACAGCTGGAGATTGTGATGTATCTGAGTTAGCATCTATAAACACTGGTATTTAACAGCTTCCTCCGTGCTCCTAATCTGCACCTGGAGCCAAGAAGCATTGCCTCAAGAGAGCCTTCACTGGAGGAGCTAGAGTAGTGTTTGGCCTCCTTCAACTGCCCCCAGCTGGCCTCCCTTTCCCCAAGAAGGGGGAGACCAGATGACCCCCATGTCCCCTCCGTGGCTAATTCTGACAGAGCTCCCTTGCTGTGCAGTTGTGCAGTGTGTGTGTGCACATGGGCATGTACACATATGAGGGTGTGCACACACACATACAACCTGCTGCCTTCTAACCTTGGGCACATAAGTGGGGGGGGGGGTGGAGAGATCTGATACTTGCAGATACAGACTCAGTTTTATTTTGAGAGGTATTGGTGAGGGAGAACAGTCCAGAGCTATCTCCGAATTTTTTTCCCAGAATGATAATTTTAAATTCTAGCTCCAGGAATTCTTCCCCTGCATCCAACCCCCAGCTCCTGAGCATCACATCCCACCCATTGGTAGCAGAAGAGCCTGCCCTAGCAGTGAGACACAAGGCCAGACACCAGTTGAAATCCCAGACATCTTCCTACCCTCCCTCCATATCTTGTCAGATATTTCAAGCTTTTAAGTCCTTATTCGTGCTCTGCCTATTTGGCTGGCTGTTCTTGCACTTGAGCAGCTTGTTTGCCTGGACAGGTCCAAGCTGTCTGAGCCATCAGCAGCTGCACCTCCTCCCTCGCGCCTTCTGTCTGAGCCAACCTTGCTTCACAGTAGTGCAGATGGCCCCAGCCATACCCAGCAACGTCTGCCACTCCCATCCCCTCTCCTGCCCTGTTCCCCTGAGAGGAAGGGGCCAGGATGAAGACTACTTAGTTCAAGCTCTGACATATTAACCAAGGTGACATGTTTTTTAAAAGGAAATTATATGAAACTCACAGAACAAGTATAGAGAAAGGTTTAAGTTCATGTTGTACAGAAAACATTTTCCAGCCTGCATGAAAACAAATCTAGTTTTGCAATTGGTCTTACTACACCCACTCTACATTGTATTACTGGGAGCTGAGAGCAAACCTGAGAAAAGAGCAGGTATCAGATCCCACCTTTCTTCTGCACTTCCCCTTTCAGACTGGCAATTTCTCAGAATACTGTTCATTTTGTCAGTCCACTTCAAGGAAAAGTTGTTGCCCTGTAATATACCATTGCAGTCAACCAGCTTCCCTTTTCCTTGTTCCTTTGTGACAGAAATGAAGTAACTAATAAGTGTGACAGGGGTTATTTGAAGATTTGGCACACTGCAGCAGCTTGAAAAGTACCCCTTGGCCTTCCCACATACTGGCTTATTGCTAGGCAGTGGGAATACAGAGATGCACAGGAGTGAGACATCCAGCTATCAGGCTCTGCCCGAGTGAGACTCATAGCCATCCCCACTGGCAGCAGCCTGCAGAAGGGGAGGAAAATCTGTGTCATCCAGCCACTATACTGCTTGTTTGGCTCTAGGTGGGGCACACTGTGTAAATACATTTGGGTCATCTGTAAACCTCAGAGCTCTCACAGCTATTGGAATGCCGTTGGTTCAGCAATACCAATATTCACATTACTCACCCTGATGCTTACTTAGCTTTTCTGCACATTATTTCAAGATTTTTCTCCATTATAGCAAACTCTTACAGTCCCAAGCTGCTTAAGTAGGGAGGAGTGGAAGCCCCTAAGGCAAATCTTTCCTGTAGAGAATATCAGAATTGAGATACTATCCCCTCTGTATACAAGTGTGTATTTGCTTCAGGGTAAGAAAATTTTTAGCACCTGATAATGCTGAAATGTCTTTAGTGGCACTCAAGGACCAATGAGAAGACTAAAGTTGAAGAAGCAGTTGTCTCCATCCCTAGAATTTGAAGAGGATAGAAGTCTTCACAACCAAATGGGCATGGGACCATACACATGGCATGGAATAAAGCAACTGAAATGTCAGTCACTTTCTGTTACACTGATTATTTAACCTCTTAATCACAGGAAAAGGACCTCTCTTTCCCTTGCATCTAACCAAATTTTAGTGTCCTACCTGATTTTTCTTTGATTAAGGATTTTATTCATATGGAAATGCTGCACTTAGGGACACACAGTCAGATTTCCGAGGCAGATCTCCAGGACTGAAATTAACAGTATTTGTCTTAGTTCTATTTGTCTTAGTTCTGAAAGTAAGCATCAAATGCACAGCCAGAAACTTTAGCCAGCAACAAAAGCGTGTGACAGATACACTACCATCTACTCTGTTATCTCAGAGAATAGTTCTGACAGCAGTAGGACAGCACAGCTGCGGCAGGATGCTGTCTACCTTATCCTCCCAGTTTACTGGCTTGGGAATTGGGTTAGGGAACTTCTGTGCCCACACTGCTCCTGTCATTTTGATGTCTGCCTGCTGCCGGACTACCCTGGATATGAAAGGGCACTACAGGTACAACTACTAATTACCCAGAGAGATTTTTCCCATTGACCCAGTAAAGGGCTATCCCTTAGGCTCCATGTGTTCTATCCAGCAAAATTTCAGGCATGAGAATTGGCTCTGTTCTCTCTGGGGACAAATCAGGAAAAAGATTCCCCAGTATCTCTTTCCCAGTCTCGGCTGTGAATGGAAAAGCCACTGCACAGCCCCTGTTATCTGTTGATCCTGTGCCATACAGGCTTCATCTCAGCCAGTTCACACCAGCAGAGCAAAGCCCTCTTCCATCTCCAGCAGTGGCACCACTTGGGGGCAACATCTTTATGCTCATGGCAGACTGGAGAAATGAGGCCTGAACTTGCAAAAGGGAAAGGAAGTGACCTTGTGGGGTTGACAGGCTCAGCTCAGCCCTCGCTTGTTTTGTTTGCTGATTTTCACATGTGAAGTGCATCCAGTTGCTCCCAACCTTCTTTGACTTGGTTTATTGCTCAGGTCCTCTGTCCACAGTAGCTCTTGTACTGTGATGGGGCAGAGGAAACTTTGTTGCTTCACTCTGGCACCCAGCAAGGGTTCTCTGTCCAGCATGGAGTTGCCAGTAGGGAACTCTAGAGAGTAGCCCCAGAACCCTCCATCTCTTGCCAAGCTCAACAAACCTTGCCTATGCAGTCTTCTGAATCACACCTTGCTGTGGCTCTGTTCCTTCCATGGATAGTACAGGGCATACTGCCTTACAGGAAAGTCCTAAGTACCAGCAAGAGAAGCGTTTGAGGAGAAGTGAATTGGTGCAGGGAGGAGGGATGCTGCTCAGTCATTTTTAAGTGGAAAAGAAAAGGTCATGAGAGCTGTATGGGGGCCTGGGTTGGATTATTGTTGAGACTTCCCTGCTGCAGGAAAAGGGACCAGGCACCCAGGTCCAGCCCTGAGCCTTTCTAGCCCCTTCCAGCTGCTGACAGCCCTATACAAAGAAATGCATGCTCTGTGCACACAGATGGGTCTGCATGTCAGCATGAGCCCATTTTTAGCCCTTGCCCAGGAAGGGCAGTCTGTAACGGTAATTTAATTAAATTTGCCTCCCTCCATGGCCCACATATTTGAAGAGGTTTAGAGGGAAATTAATCTGGCCAAGGAACATCACCCTGCCGCTCTGGCACTGCCCCAGAGCCAAGCCGCAGTACCATAAAGGGTCTCGCCATCCTGAAAACGGCCCAGGGCATCTGTCCGCACTGCAGGCTCTCTGTCAAGGCTATTTGCTGGCACATCTGGCAAAGAGGCCTCTGGAAGCTGTCCGTCTCCATCACAGGGAAGCCACCAGGAGCAAAGTCAGGAGACTCCCTACCCCCGACTCATGATCTCCTGGCAGCAGCTTCAGCAATAACTAGAGCCACGCTATTTGCTCTTACACCAAATCTCAGTGGAGAACAGTGTGAGACAAATCCTCCTAGTGTGCACACACCTTCCACTGACCCAGTAATAACATCTATGGCCCTTGCTTCAGTGTTATGAGACTGCATGCCTGAAAATGACCAATATTTAGGGACCAAAAAATGATTCCACTTGATTCCAGTGAACTTATTCCTGAGTTTCATATCTCAAGTACTCATCAGTTTTGTCCTTGATGTCTGTGTTTAACCTGCACCCAAAGACCTGCTCCTGCCTCCCAGCTAGCTGATACTTCTCTCAAGTTGGGCATATCAGCTCATCAGGAAGCACCTAGGCTTTTCTCTGGCCATCTCCCCCTAGTACACTGATGTGCTCCTGACTGGGAATCCTTTCTGCCTATCACTGTCTTCTCATCTCTCAGCTTTTCCCCTCCCAGATGAGCTGTACAAGCCTGCTAGAGAAGAGCATCATCCCCTTTATCTTTCTCTCCCCACCCAGAGCACATCCTCCTGGCTGGGTAATCTCTCCTGTGTAATGATAGCTCCTCAGAGAGAGAAGGAATTCTCTGGCACAGTTTGTCTCAACACAGCATAACACAGGCTGTTGCTTAGGAGTGGTAATCATTAGAGTCAGGCCATTATTGGAGGGGACTGGTCTCTAGGGGAGCTCACAGAAATTACTGCTCCTTAATAGATGGAAACTCATTTGCTGGAAGCCCCTGCCCTCTGTCTCTCTCCATTCTCCACCTCCCTTCTCTTCCCAGCTTTGAAGTTGAAAAGAGGTAACTCCACCCAATTCAAGACAGCAAATGTCTGCTAAATTAATTTGGTTAGAAGATCCTTTGCTGAAAGCGGTTGTTCTTTTAGAATGTTTCTATTGGGACTTCACTTGAAACCATCACGAAGAAGGCACATTCTAATTAAATACATGTGATAAAATTATAGCCAGGGTCACTTCATTCAGTTCCCAGGAGAGGATTTGTTGAGATGGGAGGGAAAGAAGACAGTTTACCGGCTTCTGGGCTCTGTTTCAGAGTTGGCCCACAAGTAAGTGTGGGCTATCTGAGCTTTTCCTATGAGGGTCCCCCTGCTTAAGTGAAAGCAGGTTTCCAGACTTCTCTGCTTCTTGAAGGGTCTTCATGACCTTGACTAGAACTTTAACATGATGTAGGTTCTCGAGCCTCTGCTGAGCTGAAGTAGAGGTTCTTCACCTAATACTCTGCTCAGGTCAGCAGAAGGGGAAGACCATGTAAGCCACAAAAGTCCTGTTTGATTTATCAGGTGTTTGGACTCCCTGCAGAACTCTAATACCCTGGAATACTATGGCTAGAGAGAAAGAAAAAATTGCCTGATTTCTCAACTGTTGCTATTTGAATAAAGCCATAAGTGAGCACCATTGTCTCAGAGCATAAAGCACAAATAAACAGCTGGTGGAAAAAGCTTGTCTCTTGGTCCCCTCCCCTTGTTAAGTATTGCCTGCGATTGCAAATTGGCAAGCACTAATCACTCTGCCAGTTCTGTAAATGGAGACCCCTGGAGTTGTACATGATGGTGATGTTCAGTAATACCACTGGGTTAAGAGCCCAGAGAGCAGAGATCTAGTTTCTCTGCATCACAAGCTACAATACTGGGCAAGTCATGTCTCTTTGGATTTCACTTGGCTCAGAAATAAAATGAAGTAGATTTTCTGAATAAACCTGGAAGTTTACTCTTGGCTGTATCCACATCCCTAATGTTAGAAGCCATGAGCCTCAGTGTCTGTTTCCATCTAGAAGTCAGCCTGCTGGGATCACACATGCAGGATGGGAAGGTGCTCTGAGCTGACATGATTCCACTTACTAGGCAGAGTGGGCATGGACTTGAGTGAGAAGCAGGAAGAAGTAAGGGAAGGAAAACCTATCCAAAGGCACAGTGGACTAAAACAGAAAGGGCTTACAATAGGCCAGTGCCTTAGTCTAGTCTTCCTGTGTTCATACTTCATGGCTTCAGTCCCTATTTCTGACATGTGTACACCCCAAAACACCCAGTGCTGGTAATAATTTTTTTTCTGAGAGAAACAGAATGAAATGCAGATTTGCTTTGAGGTCATTCATCCTTGCCCTGAGCCTCTGAGTAATCTTTCCTCACTTCTGAGAGAGAAAATAATCTTTTGGAGGTTCCTTTAGCAGGCTTTTCCTTAGGCTTTATTTTTCTCTTTCCTTTCCCACTCCAGACTTCCCCTTCCTCGCCTACAGTGATGAATTGAAAGAATATGCTGTCATGTCAGAAGGAAGCCATTGTCAATTTGCACAAGTGAATGCTAATAGGATAAAGTATTATCTGACTTCCCTTAAGTCCAGAAATTAAGTCTTCTTGCAGTGGTACTAGATTATAACTTTCAACCACTGTGGCTTGCCGGCTGTAGAAACAGCTGTTAGCATCTGGGGCCTCAACCCCATTCCTGAGCTGTGGTGAAGGATGCACTGAGCATTTCTCCAAACACAGCCACAGGCTCCAGGGAACTCACACTTGTTCCTAGCTGGAACTGCCTCTAGAGAGAGCTGCCTGTAACTCATTCAGTTCACTGACAAGGGGACCTGAGTAGGAACAGCTGTCTGAATGGTCTTAATGAATCTGGATGAGTAGAGAAGTGAGAAAGGAAACCAGGCCTTGAAGGCGGGGAAGAAGTAGCCTAAGGCCAGGACACCAAACTTTGCCCAAAGAGTGTGTGAAAGGTCTTCTCATTCCCCTTGCTGACTCACTAAGAAGGTAGAGTGACTTATCTAGTGACTAAATCAGCACCAGTTCAGAGACACAAGGAAGTGGGAGCTGAGACCTTAAAGGGAACTGTAAAAGAGATTACAGATTAAGGAGCCTTATAGAGCATACAGCATGTAAACTATTAGCAGGAAGATAAAGCCAACATTCTTCTTGGATGGATGGATTGAGTAGGATTTCCTAAGCTCTGTCATGGTAGATGAATGGATTTACATGGCTATCATGAGAGAAATCTGATAGGATAATTAACTGAAGATTGTTTATTTTGTTTTATCAGTGAAGATTTAAGAATATAGGTAGGTTTAAAAGAAACAAGTGAATCAAAGATTGCACCTTTGGCATTTTGTAACTGATTTGGATGTTACTAAATGCTCTAGTGTTGTTTCTTAGGTTCACAGAATGAGTGAACTTAAGGCTTGGTCCATCTGGCTTTCACAAGTGGTGTTAGGGTAGCTCCTTATCTCAGTATTACCTACTCACTATAGATTCCAAACTTTTCTTTAAGAAGGTAATGCCATCCTGTCAAGTACTAACTTGCTTTGACAAGACAGATTCTCCCAGGATATCGGCCCAGGCCTAGGCCTAATCTGTGACTCACTGCAAGGCCCATGAGCACTGAACTCAGCCATCGTTATTTCTATGGGAAAACACTATTTATGTAACAGCCTCCCCTCTGGAATAATACTCTTTAAGGATAAACAGTGAACTGCACACCTTCTTCTGTTCCCCCATGACTGTACCTTAAACAAATAAGGCAATAAGATAGGTTCAGAGTAACCCAAGTTAGCTGTCAGGAGCAGAGGACAGCTCCCAGGAGAAAAAAGCAGGACTACTGTGGATAGTTGGTTTGGTCCAAGTACTGACAATGGAGTTGGCAGGTACAAGGAAATAAAACCTATGATCATCCTAAAATCTAATTCTGGCCTCTAATTAGGACAGCAAAATGCATTGTCCAGCCTCTCTTGGAAAGTTCATCTCCTGCCTTTCTTTTCCTCTGCTCCTTGCCATCAGTTTCGCACTAACAGTCCTCTATCATGCAGGGTCCAGCCAGGCTCTTGCTTGCCGAAGCAGAGGAATCTCCCTGGCTTTCCTCCTTAACTGCATTGCAGACCCTTGTCTGTGTATCTGCCACACAGCTCTGTTCTCTCACTTGCTCCAATTATGGTGCTTTTTTCCTGCCTTTTCTCTAAGGTCTCCAATCCTGCTTGGAAGCCCCGGTAGCCCTCTCTGTTAATAGCCTTTCCCCCCTCAGGGAAAGCCGCTTCCTCTGATAGTCCCCAGGCCTCATAAGGCTTTATAGCCATAGAGGATTTTATCACTAGTCTTCTGAATAATACTGCATCGGCTGCACCCTGACAGAAGACCAGGGATGGGAGAAGACTCTAGGAAGCCTATGAGGACCCAGGCAACTCAGGAGGAACTGTTCTGTCTACCCCTCAGCTTGCATACCACTGTCAGCAGAAGCACCTTTACTTTCTTCTGGCTCATAAAAATAAAAAGATGATCTATTCCTTGACTAAGATATTGCTTTGGGTCAGCTGTAGACTCATTTTAAGGATCAGAGCATAATACAGGGCTTTCCTGGGGAAAGAGTACACCCATCTTTTCCATAGTCCTTGGGCTTATAGATGGCACTGTCCCTAGATAACTATCCTTCCTGAATAGCTTCATGGGTATACATTCTCTTTAGACAAGCATATAGTTCAAAATACAGCTAGTGGTGGGGGCTGGTCTTTTTGGTCTGTATGCTTATATGTCATCAAATAGCTGCCAACTATATAGTGCTTACTACACAATGTGAAGCACTGTGCTAAGTATCAGATAATTTCAGTCTTTACAACCTGTGTAGTGAAGTAAACACTGTCCCCATTTTATATATGAAAGAAAAATAAGAGTATTTGCCCAAAGTCATACAGCTAGTAAGTGATGAGCTGGCTTTCAACCCAGGGAGACTGACCCCATAGTTTGCTTAAGCCCTATGCTACACTGCTTTGTGTGTTGACCAGTATAATTTTTGAAGTTCTTAATCCTGCTCCAAAGAGTGATTTACTTGATTTTAATTTAAATCAAAGATAACAGTGTTAATCCACTGCCCAAACCCTTTTTTCCACTGCAGGGGAAAGGGTGCTTTCTAAATGGATGAAGACCAAGAGTTACTTTGAGCCAAAAGCTGTCTTGCAGTTTAGCTGGGGCAGGATTTAGAAATGGCGTGAACAGTTCCTGCATTAGCCAATGGCATGGAGTGCTGGGTGCCAACAAAAGAGAGAAAATCAGACATATGTTGGATATAAATGTTCTCTCTCTTTCTCTCATTTTAAGCCCTTGCTGCTTTGGTGCAGTGAAATGGTAGAGCCTTAATTATGAACTCCAGCCCCCTGGGGTAGAGTGAGTAAGACCCTCCTAGTGTGCTCCCAGTCTAGTCAGCACCACTGAGTGAAGCCAGAGGCTGTGGACTCTGAGCCTCTTCCCTGCCAACAATAAAAGTGTCCTGCAGGGACTCTGTGTACATTGTTTCATCCTGCACCCAGCAAGTTGCTGGCCTCAATACATGCTAAGTAGCCATGATAAAGCTAATGTCTCCAGGCTTTAGAAACTAGCCTGTCTACCTACATTGATAATAGGATGCAGCATTACACTGAAGGATGCAAAGAAGCTATGAAGCAGATTATGGAAGTAGCAACTACAGTGTGGCATTAAAAGAGCTCAGGCTGGACAGATAAAGTGAAGGGGGGGAATTAAGGAGCTGTCTCCCTATCCCTCACATCATCATTGATCCATATGACGTGTAGAAACCATTCCACTATGGAGCATTTCTGTGGTGTTTCAAGACCTGTGTCAGTCCTGTATTCTGCACAGGTCTCCAGCCCAAGGCTGGGAGGAAGCCAAGCCATCTATCTCACTGCAAATGCACCACCTTCCTACTCCACCCTTTCTTTCTGTCTATCTGTGGAATTTGCTGTCTGTCTACCATTAAACCTAAGCATTAGAAAACTGTTGTGACCAATCCTGAGAGTCCAGCCTCTTGGTGAACACAGAATTTTGGTTAGACTTTTCAAGGAAGTAGAGCTGGTTGTGATGGAGAACAAACAGCTCTCAGTAGGAGATGAGTACACAGAAGTATCTACGAAAGACCCATTTTAACTGCCTGTTGGCAAAGAAAAATAAATAGGTTCTTGACAGTGAATAAAAGTTTGAGGAATCATGTTTGACTTGAGAGTCAAGAGACCTAGGGCTTGGCCCCACCTCTTCCACTAACTAGCAGTGTGACCTTGGATTTGTCTTTCATTCCTCTAGGGCTTGGTTTCCTTGACCATAAAATGCAAAGACATTAGGCTAAATGATTTTCCACAGCCTTAAAAAAATTCTATAATGAAAAGTCGGTAACACCATATATTCAGTTGCAGAGTCTTTACCTCTAATGTGTTGTTATAAGTTCTCCCATGAAGAGCTACCAACTCATGTTCCACTCCCAGGTAACCAACCTTACAGCTTGGCCAAGCCCTAGGATGAGTCACTCAAACAGCCTTAAAGGCTGTACTTTCCATGCTCATGGGGTTCTCTGAAAAGCCGTCCCAAGTTCCTGCTATTGAAGATGTACCATAGCAAAGGAAGGTTGCTGGTCCAAATGCTGTAACAATGCCACACAGAAGAGTACACCTGATAGGGAAAGGACCTGCCCTTGCAGCACCAAAGATACTCACACCTAGGAACCATATTCTCATTCCTCTTCCCTATCCCTTCCCTTGATGTTCCTCTGGAAAGCATTTCTCCCTCAGATGCCAAGACTTAAATATGGTCATTCCCAGGACAAATGCATTTGTTCTCAGGACTCTTCCCAGTATTTTTTTAGTCCCATTTCTCTACTTCTCCCATAAAACCTTTGTTTAGCCACAAGTCTTTTGTCATTGCAATTACTGCATAATTTACTGACTGCCTGATACCTTTTTAAAAATAAAAGTTGTTAGGAAATCGGCTCTTCATCTGTTGTGTTGGAAACAACTTCTACAGCTACCCTGGACTGTATACCTGGAAACTGTTTTAACGACCTTAGTTGTGTGGTGTGGCATGAGAAAAACAAGTCATTTTTTGCTTTTTCAACTGGTCCTAGTCAGGGCCCACTCTTTGGTCTGCTGCAGTTTTCTCTTCATTGAGGGTTGAGTGGTAAAGGAAAGGCTGAGAGAGCAGATCTTTGGTGCCTCAGAACATGAGTGGCAATTTACAACTGTGCCTGTGCATATATGCTCCCATAAATAGTGATACCCAAAAATAATCTACTTGTCCAAGAGGATAAGCATTGGCCTTTCTTAGCCATGTCTTAGCAACTGCTGCAAAGTGCTGCCTGCCTCTTTCCCTTCTCCGTGCCAGAGATCACACCTACTCACTCCCCGATTCCCTGCATTAATATAAATACTAGCGCTAAAAAATGCAGGGTCCCAGATTACAGAGCCGCCCTGGCAGTAGTTGCTCTGGGAGCCTCAGGAGACAGGCCCCCACCTCCACCAAGACACACTGGACTATTTAACAGCAAGAGAACAGAAGCAACATCGCCTGTGGGAAATTGCAGCCAAACTACATTACTGCAGCTCTCTTAAATCCAGCCCCCCTTGGGTCGAGCTGGTGCTGCCTGACCAGCAGCTTTTGCTGAGGTGGCATTTAACTTCTGGCCAAGTCCCAGGAGCTGAGGCTGACCTATTTCCCCTGGTTTTCCAGGGCATGGGGAATTTGGTTATACCTCCAACAAAGCCAGGGACTAACACACTTAGCTCGTGGAAGATGCACTAGGATTGGGGTGCGTTTATTTAAGCTAAGGAAAGATTGTTGACAGCTTCAGCATTTTCCCATACTTTAAAAAAAATTTAATATTTATCCCTCCCACCTCTACCCCCACCCCCATACCTTTTCCCTCCCTTTGCCCTGCCCAGTTTTGTTTTGTTGGGTTTTTTTGTTTTGTTTTGTTTTTTTCCATAGAAATGTCTTGGTCAGTGTTCATAAGAATCTATAGTTTCAGTATCTTATTCAATTTAACCCTTTGGGGACATTGAATTAAAAATTGAACAATATTTATTAAAATACAAAAATACACTTTTCTCACATTACAATCAGTGTTGCTGTGTTGGCATTCCCCCACCCATACCACCCCCTTTCAAATCTGAACCCTTTATTTCCTCTTAAAGCTAAAGAATAACTGAAAGAAGTTACATTGTGAAATGGTTCAGAGTAACAGAGATCTCTGCCTTCCCCCACCCTCACCCTTTCTCCTAGACCTCCTCAGAGGTGGGCCTGGGGGAGGGAAGCTTCCCCCTGCGGTGCTCCATTCAACAGGACTCCATGCAGAACTCACTCATATATGCAAACATGTCACTCTTAGCTGGATTTTACATCGTTTTTGTGAAGCATCCTGATTGGGAAAGGCTTCCATAAGTGAGCCTCTGCCCTTTTTGCCTCTCCTTTTTCCTTCTCTACTCATGTTCTGCCTCTACTCCATCATCACAACCACTTGGGATCAATTATAATAATCCCTAATGAATCAGCATTTAGAATAATCACTGTATCCCAAGCATGAGAAAAGCTTCCACTCCCCCAAGCTCCCCACTGCCAGCCTGTCCTCCCTCTCCACCTTAAAACAAACAAGACATTTTTTGAAAAATCATAAAGTGCCATCACTGTCTACAATCATTTGTCAGATACCCGAAACAACAGGTGGACATGGCACAATGCTAATTTATGGCCTCTGGTGAATCATCCCCTCTGTTGCTGCTCTCCTTCTTAACCTCCCCCTGGTGCCGCACCCCCTTTAGGGGCCTCCTCCTTCTGGGAAACCCTGAATAGACATATGCCTTGCAGAGTGGGTTAAGCCCAACTGCAGGAATCTGGTGCAGTGTGAAGGCATTTGACTCAGAGCTACGCCAGCTCCACTCCTTCTCAGCTCCATCCTGAAGCACTGTCAGGCAAGGAATACCCGTGTCCCAGTACACAAATCCAGGACTGTGCACATGGACAAAGGGGCACTTAGCCCCCTTAAGAATTCATTTGAATTTAGGTGGTTTTCCTGTTTAAAATACATATACAGAACTATCTTCCCCTTGGCCTCCAAAGGGGAAAAAAATTGCCTTTAAGCATTTGGCACAGTACAAATTCATGGTGCTTTTTTGTTTGTTTGTTCTGTTTTTTGTTTTGTTTAATAAGAGAAATCTGCAAAGATAGCTCTCAACTTAGGAAGGATGTCGATAGAAATAGGTATTCCCGTATCCTGTGAAGCATCTTCTAAAAAAAGACAGATGCAGTTTGCCCCTCCCTATTCCTCAGCAGCCCACGCCCTACCTCTTTGAGGCTGTGGGGTATTTGCTGTTGTTTGTTTTATCTTAGCAGTTTCCACCTTATACCAGAGATCCCTTCGGGCAGCATAGCAGGTTGACTTGTGGTTTGTACCCCAACAACATTCCCAAGATTCCCCTCCCTCCCCTTAAATAGAACTTACAAGTTAGAAAATAGTTTTGTTTTGATTTTTTCTTTTTAAATTTTAATATAATCTGTGTTTTTAACCAGCCCATAGATTTAATATATAAGCATATACAAGAAAGTCTCTCCCCACTCTGTACAAAAGTTGCTGTCTGTGTGTGTGTGTGTGTGTATGTGTGTGTGTGTGCATTCTATTGCATCTTATAAGTTTTTGGGGCAGGAGAGTCATATTTGAGTTTCCTGTACCTTGTCCTTGGTGTGGGTCTGAATTATGTAAGGTTCAGAGATAGTGGTGACTGTGGGGTGCAGAGAATTCCCCAGACTGTTTTCTGTCCAGTGGGCCCCATGTGCTGGTTTGTAGGTATTGTAGTTAATATGGTCATGAATTGTGGGCAGCACTACTGCCCCCTCACCTGATACACCGGATGGAGCTGCAGCTGCTGCTGTGGATGCCGCTGCTGGGATGTCTTCATCCACCTGGATAATTTCAACTGTCCGGGCAGCTGTGACTGTACTCCGCTGCTGGTGCCGCTTGCGAAGTTTATAGAAGACAATCAACATGGCGGCAGCTAGCAGAGTCACTGCCACAAAGCAGCCAATGATGATCTTGGTGGTCTTCATGACTTCATCCAGGCTAGTCTGCATCTTGTCAGTAGTGTCTGTAGCGGGTACTGCCACCTGCTTGGGCACACGGGTGGTCTGAATGAGCACTGTGGTAGAGGTGGTATATGCCGGCTGATAACCCGTAGATGTGGTGGGAACAGGTTTGTACTTTCGTGTTGTGTCCTCAGGCGAGCTCTCTGTGGTCTCCACTGTTACCGTGGTGAAGAAGCTGTAGTTGGAGGTGTTGAGCTCGGCCGTGCTCACATTGAGGTAGGCCGAGGCATTGGAGTTTCCTGCCATATTGGTCACCATGCATGTATATACCCCAGTGTCTGAGAGCAGCACATGGGAAAAGTTCAAGGTGCCATCATTGAGGACAGAGATCCGTGGGTGGTGGGAGGCATGGCTGAGCACTGTCCCATTGGGTAGTAACCACTTTACAGAAGACATGGGTGGAGTCCGACATTTAAGTTCGGCCATCCGACCCTCTGAGATGTTCAGGTCCCGGGGCGCATCCATGATGAAGGGGGCAGAGCACTGAAAGGAGGTCTGGTCTACTTCCACCAAGTAGCGGCCTCGCATGTGCATAGGCGCATGGCAGCGACCACAGCAGGTGGAATTGGTGGGTATATACTCCCGGAGCCACCAGGCTAGCCACAGAATGTCACAATCACAATTCCAAGGATTGTGGTGTAGGTGCAACTCCACCAGGTACCTCAGTGGGGTGAAGAGGTCATGGGGCAAAGAAGAGAGGTTATTGTGGGCCAAGTTTAGTTCCACAAGTGAGGCCAGGCCATCAAAAGCATTCCGCTCAATCAGGCTGACTTGTGAGTTCATGACCCATAACTTCTTGAGAGAGCTTAGGCCATGGAAGGAACCTGGCCTGATCTCAGGAAAGTGGTTCCCTGACATCTCCAGCTCCTCCAGCCCCACCAAGGGCGTGAGATTGGGCATATCTTTAATGTTGCACATGCCCAAATTCAGGTACTTGAGGTTGAACAGTCCTTCAAAAGCCCCCTCAGAGATGTACTCCAGCTTCTTGAGCTCCCCCAAATCCAGTCTCATGAGGGAGGGCACTCGGTTGAAGGCATAAGAAGGGATGCTTTCTATGGGGTTGTTGCGAAGCCAGAGCTCCCGCAGCTTGGACAGGTACTCAAAGGCCCCACTAGGGATGACGGTCAACCAGTTGTCAAACAGCTCCAGGGTATTGAGACTGGCTAGGCCATTGAAGGCCCCCACCTCAATCTGCCTGATGGAGTTCCGGCCCAGTTGCAGGACCTCCAGGTGGTGGAGGTGTCGGAATGTGTCAGCCTGGATCATCTGGATGTTGTTTTCCATGAGGTTGAGGTACCGGGTGTTGGAAGGAATACCCTGCGGGACCTCTGAGAGGCCCCGGCGGGTGCACACCACCTTGCTGAACTGGTTACTACACGAGCAGACAGAAGGGCAGTTCTGGGGACCGGCTGAGGCGGCAGCAGCGATGGCTGCACACATAATCCACACTTGTGCTGTGAGGTAGACGACGGGGAGCAGGATGGCATTCCAGGTGTGGTGCACAGTTACCTGCCACAAGAGCTTCATGGTGTGGCACGTTCATAATTCACCATCGCCTGGGATTTTGGCTCAGAAAGGAGAACCAGCCCTACCCCGGCTTAAGTGAGCTAGGAGCTCCTCTTTCCATCTGGAGAAGGAGGTAGGGAGGGGGCGATTAGAAGATCGGCCAAAAAAAAATCCTACCAAACTACAGAGTGGCCCCTCAACCACCACCCCACCCCCCAAGGCCATCCCTCCAAAAGCCAAGACTTTCTCTCCCACATTGCAACCATCCCCACCCAAATCGCTGTACCTCGTAAGGAACGCAGGGAAGAATTGGCGTGGTGTCCTCAGGATTTCTCCGCTGGCGCTGGACACCCCATCCCCATTCCGACTTCTTAGTTTTTAATTAACAAAAGGGGGAAGTAATGGGGGAGGGGAGGGCAGAGGGGAGGGGAGGGGAAGGGTGGGGGAGACAAAATGGCTTCTAGTAAATCCAGAGCCGGCGAAGCCGCGGAGTTGAGGCGCACCAGAGAGAGCCAAGGCCCGGCGGGCTATGCAGGTGTATGCCCCCCCCTTGGCCCGAGGAGCGGCGCCACCAGCGCTTCTCTGCTTTGTCCTTGGACCCAGGCACCCGCTCGCTCCGTCGGCAGGGGATGGCGCTTCATCGCCGAAGTGTGCCTCCGGCGCCCCCAGCCCGCTCCCTAGCCGCCGCGGGCGGGGGTGCGGGGGCGCTCTGAAGCCGCCCAGGCCGCGCTTGCCTGCCTGCCCGCTCGCTGCCGCGCTCCGCTCTCCCGGCGTTGGCCGCTCAGGGCTGGCGGCAGCTGATTGCAGTCGTGAGCTCGCGGGGCTGCGAGAGTTAAGAGGAGGTGTTCGCGGAGCCTTCGCCCTCCCCAGACACACACCCCCTTTCTCCTCTGCTCTTCTCGGAAGGGTTAAAAAGACAAAAACTGGGTTCAGTTCTCTGGTCCGCCGTCTGCTAGCGCGAAGAGTGGTAATCCGTGCAGCCCCTTGCGGAGCAGCAGCGTGGACGCTGCTCTGGGACCGGGTCCGCGGGCCGAGGAGCGCGCGGCGGCGGCACCGCAGGCCCCTTCAGGGAGTCCGGGGGCGGGCGCGGGTCCGGCGGCGGCCGCAGCCCCCGGCGGCGCGCAACCGCCAGCCACCGCCCGCCGCTGCCGGGCCCCCTGCGCGCCGCCGGCCCCGGCTTTGTACGGAGAGGACGAGTTCGCGGCAGGGGCTCCGGCCGCCCTCAGAGGCTGCGCTGCCCGCGGACTGCTGCAGCAGCCCGAGCGCTGGCGGCGTGAGCAGCGGGGGTCGCTGCTGCGGTTGACGCTCCGGAGCCCGGGAACATGGTCCCCGCTGGCTAGCGGCGGCGGCGGCGACAGCAGCGGAGCCCCTGTGCTCGGCGCCCACCGTCTCCTCCTCGCGCCGGGCTCGCGGTGGTGCAGGCAGCAGCCACGCAGACTGCTCTCTCATCCTTTTGTCCTTCAGTCAGAACGTGAATGTACTGCTGACGCATACTGTTCTGAGGAGAAGATTAGCGTGGTGCAGTGCTCTTATGTATTAACACAGCTCCCCCTCCGCCGCCCGCCCTCGAGGGGTTAACGCCGGCGCCTTCCAGCGGCGCGCCGGCCTGCGCCGCGCAGCCAGGGCTCCGCGCGTCGCCCCCGTCCGTCCCCTAGCTGGCCGCCTGCCTGCGCTTGCTTCCTTCCTTCCTTCCTTCCTTCCTTCCTTCCTTCCTTCCTTCCTTCCTTCCTTCCTTCCTTCCTTCCTTCCTTCCTTCTTCCCTCCCCTTCTGTCCCCCCCCCACCCCTACCCTCCCGGGCCGCTTCCTCCCCGCCCCCTCAGGACGCGGGGAGCGAGCCCTGCCGGCGAGCGGCTAGCGAGCAGAGTGAACGGCAAGTGAGGGGCCGCGCGCAAGTCGCAGGCGTTCGTTCGCTGCTATTTTAGTCGGGTTGGAGAGAGCCGCTGGGTGGCCGCTGATAGGCTGGAGCACGGGGCTGCGGCGGGAGGCTGCGCGGCCCCCACCCCGGCCCGCACCGCTCTCTGGCACCCTCCGGCTCTGGGCCGCGAGCTGGGGGCGCGGTGGTGCGTGATGGGGCCGCTGCACTTGGCCAGCCTCCCGCCCAGCCCGCGTCATCCTCACCCCCGCCGAATGCTGACGGGGTGCTTCGCTGCGCGGGCCGGGCAGCCTCATGCCCGGAGTTTGGAGCTGCATGATGGAGGGAACCCGGGCAGGGGCTGAGGGAGATGGCCTGGGCCGTTTGGAGCCAGGAGCCAGAATACCAAGCTTCCTGCCCCCTCTCGCGCGCGCACGCTCGTCCCTCCTGGCCTCTAATAGAGCTTTAAATGATAGTTTTCTTAATGAGGGCTGCGCGGGCGGGAAACAGTGGAAGGAAAGACAAGTGCTAGGAGCGCGGAATGACAGCCTGGGAAAGATTGTGGTGAACTCCCAGAGCCCATGGCGCAGCCCACGTTTCATTCATGCAGCTGCAGTCCTAGCTCTGTCGCCCCTTTTCTTTCCCCTCTCTTCATGGGACTCCCGGAGAAGAACTGCGTAGTGGCCTGCAGTAGCAGTGTGCTGGCGAGGGAATATTGGCCCATAATCGTGGCAGAGGAAGGACACCAGATCAGCCTTTTTCCATTGCCTAGGAAAGACCCTCCATTTGCTGAGAGCGCGGGTCTGGTGATCTGTGGCCAGCCACTGAGGCACAGGTCCAGTATAATATGCCATCATTTAGTATGCTGTCCTTTCCAGTGCTGCTTCCAGACTCCTCATTCTCCCCACCTCTCCCTCCCTCCCTCCCTCTCTCTCTCTCTCTCTCTCTCTCTCTCTCTCTCTCTCTCAATGTTATCAGGTAAACTTGCTTGTTAACCTTCACTGCCTGCACGTGGGTTGTTACTCAATAAAGATATGCAGGTTTTCTCAGCTTTCGGGATTCTACCACACCCATAATGCTGAACCTTCTTCAATTTGCCACTCCCGTTCCTAAGTCCTGGAAAGCTGCATGGTGGGCAAGTTTATGCCCCCATTCTTTACAAAGACTTTTCTGTTTGCATTTGTAGCCAGTTAACAATAGTTTTTGTTGGACTCCCTTTGTACTACTGTTAATCTTCCCATCAGTTCTATGAATCATTTTATGAATGGGTCACAATGTTGTATGGTCGTGTATTAAGTGTAGGGGCAGATTTTTAACCCTGGCAGGCCTAAGATAGATATCAAGGAACTTGGAAGAGTCCCCAAAGTATTCCCCTACTGGAATGAGATATCAGGTTTTACCAGTCTACTTCAGAGAATTCATTAGCATATTTATCTGCTATGTGCCATTATGTCTGCAATCTCAGCATTCAAGAGGTTAAGGCAGGTATATCTTGAGGTTATCTTGGGCTCTGTAGGAAAACCCTGTCTCAAGATGAAACAATTGTGTATCTGTTCTACTTTTAATCTTCATTTGCCCCCAGTGAACTAATGGTCACTGTTGTGTCCATTTTATAGATGCAGACATTTACCTGGGGCAGGTAAATATTTCGCTCACAATCCTACGTGTAGAAAGTGAAATGCCAACTTTTTAGGCTAGCCTTAAATCCTGAGATCAGTGCTTTCATTACTAACAAAAAACATTTACATCTATTCAATCTACTCTACAAACTAAATGATAGAGACAAGGTCAGGGGATGACTATGAAAGTCCAATGAAGGTTATATGTGATAGAAACCTACATATGATAGGTTATATGTTAGAAATATAAGATATTTCATCTTATATCTTCTGTATAAGGTGAAACAGAAGAAAAGGAAGGGCTGAGAAAAATAAATCTTCTAAACTTGTTTTGTTCGTGACCAGTCCAAAAAAGCAAAGAAAAAAAATGAGAGAGAAATGGAATAAGTCATACTAGGGTTCAGCTTCATCTAGACCCCTTACCAGCTTTTTGTTTCCTGATTGAAGCCCCATTTGTGTGTCCTGAGCTTTAAGCAAGACATGAAGTAAATATGAACCTAGGCTGACAAGGATGTGTGGAAGAGGTCTTCTCAGTGCCCTGAGCTTGAAGAGGGCTTTGGTATCAGAGGAGAACCCCGCCTGGGTCTGGTTGGTGAGCTGGAGTAAGACTGCTCCTCCATCTTCAAGCAGAAGAGAGGCCCTCCCTAAGCTGATTTCCTGCCTGTGTAGGCAAATTCGGGCCCCATCTGTTCAGCTCTAGGCCCAGCAAATGGAAGCTGCTGCCCCCACACTGTGAAGGTAGTTGGAAGGGTGGGCAGATTTGGATCAGACCAGTGCTTAGTAATGAGCTTGTCTCACAGCAAATATTTGGAGCTGGTATTGATAAGGGGAATGTTCCTAGGCTTCCCTGGAGCTCTGCATGATGGGTCTGCTTTACACTCTATAGGCCACCTGGTCTATGAAAGCACCTGAGACCCACAAACCAAAGATGAGACTATCAAGGCTTTGCAGCACTCAGCCCTTCTGAACAGAAAGTGGCCCTGAAGTCTCTCATCCTGGTATGCCAAGGCCTCTAGCTGTGTTGTGTTGCCCCTGTGGCCCTCACTTCTGAGTACTTCCTTGATTAGAAATAATGCCACCAAGAAATAAAGAAGGCTCGCAGCTAAAGAGAAAGAGAAAGAAGAAAAATACTGTTGAGGATGTTTTCACATGCAGCTTCCCCCAGAGAGACCTGTTAGAGAGCCAGAGAAAACTGAAGAGGCCAGTGGGAAAGAATTGGGATAGTTCTGATAGACTAGTCACTTTTTTTTTTTTCTTTTTTTTGACTAGTCACTTTTTTGCACTAAGTAAACACGTAGTGAATCCTAAAACCTCTGTTGCTTAGTTTAGAAAATTGAAGAAATGGACCAGAAAATGCCTTGCAATTCTCACAGTCTATGATTCCAACCCCTTCTTTCACATATAGCTCTATGGAGAAAGTTGGTCTTTGGTATTATAGCCAGGTCTTAGAAATGGGCCACAAAGCTGAGAAGAGAATGCTTCCTTCATTTTAATCTAGAGATCCACAGGGCCAGAGCGGAGAAGAGCAGATCAGACTTTTCCCAGCTGCTAAAAAGGCTCATAGATCACAAAATATTAACACTAGCAGAGACCTCAGAGGTTGTCCGGACTTAGCCTCTCATTTTACAGATGTTGTTAGAAAGCTCAGAGGGACACAGTTACTTGGCTAAAGCCACGTGACTAATATCAGAGTCTGTCTTTTGAGCTCAGTCCTTCTGTCAAGATGTTGATGTGTAGGTAATGGGTGTTAAAACACCTTGAAGATACTTCCAAATGCCTGCCTTATGTGGTCTTTTGTGTAGGTGCTATTATATTTTACTGGATTGGGATAAAGATGGGTCTCCAGGAGAACTGCTCTGCCATTCAGAGTGACTTTATGACTATCTGGGCAATGAGACTCTGAGACCACCCTGGCCAGACCCCTGCCCACCCTGATGTACATTACATCCCTGAGACATTATCCTGAGCAGCCACTAGATGTCCATAATGACTCATAGGGTGAGTATCAGCTTGCTTGAAGGTCCGATTTTGGTCTTCCTAAAGGGTGCGTGGACCATCAGGAGCAAGAACAGAACAACAGCAAAGATCAAAGAGAATTTGAGAAATAAGAGAAAAAGGAAAAATTACTCTTCAAAGAGGAAAAGAAAGAGGCTGTATGTGGTGGCACGCTCCTGAAATTCCAGTGCTTGGGAGGCTGAGGCAGAAAGGTCACTACAAGTTCAAGGCCAAGCTGAATTAAATAGCACAACCCTGACTCCAAAAACAGAAGGGAAAATATATGAGTTGGTGAATCAGAAATAGTAAAGCAGGGCTGGGGCGATAGCTTGGCAGTCTAAGCACCTGCCTGGCAAAAACAATGTCAGAGCTTGATCCCTGGTGCCACATGCCGTGGTGATACATGCCTGTAATCCCAGTCCTTGGGAGGCTGAGACAGGTGGATCACTATGAGTTTGAGCTGCATAGCAAGACCCTATACCAAATTAATTAATTGCAAAAATAGAAACAATAAAATAGTATAAAAAATGGAATACATGGAAGTGTTCCTAATCAAAGCAGTGAACACATCAAATGTATTTCTCCAGACTCAACTGATGATAAAGTTTCTGTTCATTGTAAAAGGAAGGTTATTTTTCTTGCCTGTGACTCCATGATGTGGCTAGGGAGTGCCATCTCAAACCACAGTCATAAAGGGAATGGTTTTTCCTAAGCCAATGATTCTAGGTGACAGTGGCTGTTCTAGAGTTACCCATTTTTCTGAATGCCTTCAGAGTCCACTGTTGTTTCCCCCAGCAGTTCTGCTTTTTAAGGAAGTTAGAAGGGAAATGGCCAAAAAAGCACTTTCCCTCCTGGTACCAGAGCAATCTTTGAAAATCTCAACTAAGAGACAAGATGGTTCATAAGAATCACAGAGACCTATACAATGAAAAGGCCCTTTTCTCCCCTGGGACTAGTTTTTTTGAACTTAGGGTTTCTTTCAGAGCTGCCAGGCCTGAAAAAAAAAGCCTCCCAGCTACCCTGCTACCTCTTCTTGGAAGATGAAATTTGGTGTGTACATTGGTCACAGCCATCTATGTGGTCAAGCACACAGACCAGAAGATCCGGCCTTGAACATGTCCCCTTGCAGGTGCACTGGTCTATTACAGGCCATATGATTTATCCTCTCTATTTGTCTGTTTGTAGAAGTAGTAATTATTTTAATTATTATAATAGTATTTGTGGGAATGTTGGTAAGTACTTAGCACTGTGTTGTCACACACGTTGATTCCTTACAATACACCTGTGAGATAGGAACCATTTGTTTCCCCAGTTTGAAGAGGTAGCTGTCACAGAACTAGGATCACAGAACTAGTGAGTGAGTGTATCATGTCTTGAGGCTTCCATAACAAATCACCATAGTGGCTTAAACAATAGATGTTTATTCTCTTACAGCTCTGGAAGTTCACAGTTCACCATGTGGCTCTGCTGCACTTCCTCCAAGGGCCTACAAGTCACCCCTTGCCTTGGTTGGCGTTTGTCTCATGGCCACATTACTTCATGGTCACTTGGCTTCATTTTCTTCTGTCTCTTTCCTGACTGTGACGTAAGGACACTTGTTCCTGGATTTAAGCCTGCCTGGGTAATCCAGAATGATCCTTCATCTCAGCATCCTTAACTTACTAATTATATCTTCAAAAACATATTCTTCAAGTATAATAACAGTCTCAAGCCCTGAGGGTTAAGGCATAAACCTATCTTTCTGGGGCTTATTTTTCAGCTCATTACAGTAAGAGCCACAGCCACAGCCCAATCTCTAAACCACTGTCATGTACATTTAAGGGGAAGGAGAAAGAGGGGGCATCTGATGTTCAGTGGGTGACTTACATATCTTGTGCCTCTGAGGGGTAGGAAAGCGGAGTGTGTGCTGTGTTACTACTCCTGCAGTGGAGAGTGGCTTCACTCAGAGATGGGGCAGGCTGACAAGACAGCCTCAAGAAATCCACTTCCTCTGTCTTCCTCCCAATTCCATTTCCTAAAGAGTTTCTCACTCTTTCTTTACATGGTCTATAGATTCTCTTCCAAAGATGTTGGAAAATTTAAATGTTTACCTGTAATATCAGAAGTACCGGGGCCGGCGAGATGGTTCAGTGGTCTAAAGCGCCTGCTTAGGAGGGCTCAGGCAACTGCGGGGACTGCAGTTCGATCCCCGGCACCACATGCTGCGCCAGCACCACCACCAGGGCGGGCTGAGCCAGCCACAAAATGAATAAATAAAGAAACAAACAAACACAACAAGCAAACAAATAAATAAAAATTTTAAAAAAAAATAAAAAAAAAAGAAGTACCTCTTCTCATTGATAGAAGATTTTGCTCAATTCTAAGTCACAGAAATTTTGAGCTTCATTTTCATTGAAAATTAAGGAATACCTACAGATCAGAGCCAGCAGGTATCAACAGGAAACTGGAATCTAGGCTTGGTGGGCATTTCTACAATCCCAGGCATAGATTTAGGGTCTTTTCCTACAATTACAGTTAGCCTTTTAAAGATATAGTGTATATTAGTTACTCATATTTTGGTTGGGAGAACCCCAAATATTTTTCCCCAGAGTAAGTTATACAGAATATGTTGAATAAAAGAAAACACTTAACAAGGGTGGAGGACATTGTACCAGTGAGCATTATAGCATGGTGATAGGTATGAAATATCTCTGGAGTCAGACAAACTTGGGTTTAAATCCTGTATATTATCTTCTTGCTTGCCATATATACATAAGTTCATTCCTTAAGCTTCAGGTTCTTTAAATGTAAAGTGGAATTTATGTATTTCATGATAATGTTGGACTAGAAGCAAATAAGGAAAAATTTTATAAGACAGTTTCAGGGAATAATAAGGTGAGTAGCATCTGTTTTATTTCTAATGTAGAAGCTAGTAGAGAAAAGAACTGGTTTATCCAAAGTCAGTCATTAAGTGAATCTTTTTTCCTCCCCACCCCCCAAAGAATCACTTGGTCTTTGTACTCCATCTAATTTGGAACTTTTAATTTTTCATTCCATATCTAAGTTGTTTTATACTATTTTAATGGTTAATTTTTGAGGTAATTTGTCTTTTTTTTCTTCGTTTGTTTATTTTATAGTACTGGGGATTGAACTTGAGACTCTGCACTTGCCAGGCAGGCGTTTATTCTACTGAGCTATCTCCCCAACCCTTTTGAGGTAATTTTAGACTATAGGTAGTCCAAAATAGTACCAAGTGTTCACATACCCCTTACCCAGCCTCCTTATGTGTCAGCACGTCATATAAGCACAGAACATTTTTTCAAAACTAAGAAAATAATGTATTTAAAATGTACGTTTGGGGGCTAGGGAGATAGCTCAGTAGACTAAGCGCTTGCCTGGCAAATACAAGGACCTGAGTTCAATCCCTGGTCCCACAAAAAAAAAGTAGTGTAGGTGTTTACTCACACTGTCTACAGCCTTATTCTCCATAGCAACCAAAGTGATCTTTGTGACATTATATCAGATTATGTATTGATTTACTTAAAATGCTCCATTCCCCTCATAAATTGAATACCAGCCAAGCTGCTCGCCATGGCCCACAGGCTCTCAGCCTTCATCTCCTGCCTGCCCTTATCTTTTGTCAGTCATTTGCTCCCTATAGTCAGCCAGCCGAATCCCCTTCCTTCTTCTGAGTACTCTGAAGGTGGAACCCCTTTTGGGCTTTTGCCCTGTCCCCTACCTGTAAGGTTCTTCTTTCTCTGCAGCTGCAGCTCTGGTCTCTTCTTGAGCAGGTCTCTTTCACAGAGCGTTTCTGTAACTACCCTGTCAACGGTAGTTCTACCATCCCTAGTTGTATTTCCTTATTTTAAGTACTGTTTTCTGACATTACCTTATTTATATATTGGTTTACTTATGTACCTTCATGAAAGCAGAGATCCTTTCCCACTACCTCATAGTCATGAATTAACTATTTCAGAGGAACGAATATTGTTCTTTTTGGAGGCCCGTGTAGGTAACAGCCCAGACCTCCCTAATGGTATATCAATAGTTCAAGCCCTGCCACATTTATTGTCTTTGAAAAGGTAGGTGGAAAATTACTGGCTTTATGCTTTTTTAATACAGGGAATATTAAGGAAGATCCTGGTGATCTTAAGGTTTGTCTCCTCAAGTTTTAGTTTCCTCTCTTTGCTGATAGATTTATGAAGGAGAATTTTATGCAGGTAACATAAAGACTCCCCAGTTCTTGGCAGTTGTGAATATGCAAGTGGGCCAGAGTGTGTTCACAGGAGATGTATATCTGCTCATGTACACATACACCTGTCATTTTCAAATCTTCTCAAGTGCATTTTCTCTAAAAGGAGTAGGGGCTGTTGAGCCTGAAATAGGGAATACAAGGACAGGGAGAGCTAATGCTTTGAAAGTAGCTGTGCTAATGCTTTTTGCTAATTAAAGAATGTTAGGACAATCACCACTAGTAGCAGTAAAGAGTGCCCCATTACCTCACTTTATGGTGAGCTGGGTAAGTTTAAAGGCAACTATAAATAACCCACTGAGCTCCTGAGCTCAGGCACAGTGGGCAGCATTGAACCAGGCCGGGAGAGGAACCCTGGAGCTCCTGTCCCCTTGTGTCTAGAGTCTTCCCCTCTGTTAATTGTGAGTCCCCAAATTTTGTACGACTGAAGGACAAACAATTTCATCAACAAACTATTAATTTAAAACACTCAGAAAAACTACAAACCATTGTGAGGTGAATTTGACTAGGAGACCACACCCCGTGGGTCCTTCATTTGCTTTGTCATACAGTGACTTTGTTTTCCTCTTGCCTGAAGATGATATTTTTTCTTGTTGTGACTCCATTTCCCTCAACCATGAGTGTGTCACAGAATTTTTTTTTTAAATAGGCACATGGTTTAAGACCATTCTCCTAAGAATATTCTAGGACCTGTTACTGAGCAACTCAGCACTCTAAGTGTAGGCTTGGGAATTACCTTTTATGCTTACCCTAAAGAATATTTGGATGAATTTAAGTCATGTATTCACCTTGGAACTTTTTCTGCATATTCAGTCTATTCACTTCAGCTTAAAGCCTGGCATGTCATCTTGTGTGGTTTATTTTTGCCATCTCTTCCATAGTCTCTGAGCCATTCTTACCATTCAGTTCGTAGAGTGATGCCATGGTGGCACCACCTTCTGTCTGCCAGCCCCCTTAATTTGTTCAGTTTCTTTGGGGATCATCTTGTCTGATCATTATGCTTGCCTTGCGTAATTGTTCATTACTTTTTATCTTTTCCTGCCATCTTTTACTTTAACTAGGTTTTCTCTAGTTCCATTTGGAATGGTCATCCTGTTCTGGCCTAGCATCTTCCATTTCTCAGTGTATTCATTTACTCATATAAGGAGTTGTAGGGAGCAAATCAACAGACCCGTTATGAAAATCAAGCTGGAATTTTTGTCTGTCAGTCACTGTTGTAACCATCCTCGTCCACTCTCATCCTTGAACCAACAGGAACTCTTTTTACCGTAGAGGTAGAAGGGAGTGCAGCTTTAGCAACACCAGGAGAGCCAGCCCAGAACTCATACCGCAGGCTTCCCCATGAGTCATCAAATAAGCAGTGGCTAGGTTGGCTAGCACCCAGGTTCTTGGATGCTGCGTTCCATTTTCATTATGATACGAGCTTCTCCAGGAGCTGGGTCTACCCAGCCTGCAACCTGCTTGTGTTTGGTCCATTTGTTTAAGATGCAACTCAGGCTGCAAATGCTTCCAACTAGTGATTTATGTCTAAAGGATGGGAATGGTAGTAGGTGAACATAAAATAGGGGTGCTAGAACCCTCAGCTTCTCTGTCAGATTTAGAGAGTAGGACAAGAATGTCTTGGTTTGTTGGATGATTAGCTGACCAATTCGTTTATATATTCTCTTTCATGAGTTCTGAATTTGACCAGAACTTATAGGTAAATTGATTTCTCTTTAACTAAGGGTAACACAGTTACCTTGAATCTTATTCTCCATGAATCTGGAATACTACGCCAAGTAATAAGTTCTCATTCATCAGATTTGGCTCATTACTAGCCAAAGACAAATGGAGGGTGTCCATGAGGACCACTCCTCTTGGGCTATTTTAAACTGTCTCTCATGTGCTCGTGCCCAGCCATGGTAGGGCTCTAGCTAAGGATCTGGGGCTCAGCTCTCCTCCCATAATGCCTGTACACTGGCAGCCTGGCTAGAGGAGTGCTTGCTCTGTGTCGCTTTCTTGGTGATATGGCCAGTTTGTGTGGCAGCCCAGTGAGACTGCTCGATTTGTATTCAGTACATGATGCTGAAAAAAGTCCATGTGGAGCCTGCCAGCCAATAACCCTGAAAGGGCTCTTTGTGCAAATGAGCAGTGTCTGAGCTGGGCAGTGCCCCTCCCCCGCAAATGTCCTCTCTGGGCCAGCAACTTGTTGGTGCCTTGGAGCTGGCGTGGAGCCCTTGGGGATCCCTCCTGGAAAGGAGACCATGTTGGGATCCCAGACAGAAGTAACTTGAGCTCCGTGCTTCCTGCCCTGGCTTTCTGGCAGTGTGCCGCTAAGTGCCAGCCAGTGGGATCTATTCAGGGCTGCATCTGAGCACAAGAGAGATGGGGAGTGAAAGGAGAGGATGTGGATATGAACATCAACAAATTGGGATGCTCATTGTCTTTGCTGGTGGGACCCCAGGGGCCTGAGAAGGCATAGCTTCTGTTGAGCACACTTCTGCTTGTCCTGCTGGACAGGTCCAGCGCTCCCTAGAGGATCGGTGCTGGCCTGAGCATTTCTCATTTCCTAAGCATCGAGAGTTACGTGTTGCCCCTGTTGTCTAAAAAAGGGAGAGAAATAAGACCTTTTATTCCTATTGGTGCTCAGCTAGCTGGCCAGATGCGGCTCTGGCCATCGACACTGACATCAATCCTGCACCATTTTTAATGCCTCTGCATAAGTTGGCTCCTACCACTGCTGTCTCTAGACACGTCACCTCAACTCACTTGCTTAGTGAGACCATCCTCAGTAAGTTCTGTTTTCTAGGAAGGCAAAGAATAAGTGAATGTTAAAGAGGTTTCTTGGGTCTCATTCATGTGAGCCTCAAAGACAGGAACCCAGGAGATTTGAGCGTTGCTTTGTCCTCCAGAATATCATCTCCCTCTTCTCAGGACTCTCCCCGGGAGCAGCCAGAGGAGCTGGCTGAACTTTGTCTCATTAGGTGGCCCATTTCGTAGGTGACACCTGATCCCTCTGACTTCAGTGCTGCTGGGTTGCTTATATAGGCTTCACTTGTGTCCGGTTAAACCTCTGTGTATCTCATTTGCCTAGTTACTTTGAATATATTAATCCTGATGCTCAAAACTCTTGGGCATAAATAGAATAGAACTATTTATTTATGTATTTATTTATTTATTGTAATGTGTTTAGTACAGAGTCTATAGGGTCTCACTATGTGATCAAACTGGTAGTAATCCTGTTTTCAGCCTCCCAAGCACTGGGGTTTCAGGCACATGCCAACACGCCAGCCTCAATCACTGTCTCAGCACATGGGCGGGGATGGAGCGGGGGGGGGGGGGGGGGGGGGGGCATGGCATGGCTTATGTTGCCTGGGCTCAAACCCCCATCCCTGTGTCTGCCTAAGCAGGTGCTTTAATCTGCTGAGTTATATAGCCAGCCCTCTTTCATTTTAGAAGTCTCAGAGAGATAATAGGGTGAAGAAAGGCATGGCTATGGGCCTGAGAGGTCGTGCATGTCTGGAAACAGAAGCTATGGTCGCTTCTGATGAGCATTTGCTCTCAGAAGGGAACAAAATGTCCCATTTGTGGACTTCCCCTGGATTCATCGCATTCACACCTGGGTTCTTGGAGAAAGCAAACGCGCCCGTGCGCGCACACACACACACACACACAGAAATGTTGCCATTCACTGTAAGAGTTTTTCTCCAATACAATTCCTGTGTCCCTGGGCCAATGACCACACTGAGTCACAGTGCTCAGGGTTTATATGTTATGATGTCCCCACTCAGTGCAGGCAAGAAGCTTTGCGCCCCTGACAGGCACAAGTTACAGACACAGAAAGCTTTATTCAGGTCTGTCCATCAAGGGACTGGCAGATTCCTAAACACACCAGCTCTGTGGACAAATACATCCCTGCTGGTTTCCCAAAGACTTTTGTCCCCTGGAATAGGTCAGGTGAACCACAAATCTGAAACCCCATGCAGGAAAAAAAAAAAACTCTTCCTTTTGTGTCCTTACATTGCTAAAAAAAAAATCATTCCTTGCTTTTGTACCAAAGAAGTGAAGCAACCATCTTCTCACCTCCTCCCCTACCTTTTATTTATCTTTAATCCAACTCCCATAAAATTTCAGAGAACCTTCAGGAAAGGCCTTATTAAGCTAGGCATGGTAGCACATACTTAGCCATCAGGAAGTTGAGGCAGGAGAGTCAAGTTTGAGACCAGCCTAGGCTACATAATAAGACCCTTTTTCAAAATGGAAAAAAATAAAAAACTTGTTAGGGTAGGAAATGTGCAGCAAAGAGATTGATCAACAGTTACAGTGTGAGACAAGAATGAGTTGTACTATTCTGCTGCCCAGTAGGATGAAAATTAATAGGAATGCATTATATATTTCTCAGTAGCTAGAGAAAATAATATTTTAACAGATGGATGTATTTACACTGAGTTTATTATACAGTGAATAAATGTATTGAAATAGTGTATCCTATAAATATGCATAATTATTACATGTCAATTAAAACTTTTTTTAATAACACACTCACACACCCCAAATAAAAGAAGGGCCTTGTTGAAATGGTTCTGCCCTCATCCTCCGAGGTTTTATAGCTTCTTCCATCTGGTCTTTTATTTTTCCAGACATGTGGAATAGAAAGAATATATGTACACCTGTATTTTTGATGGATCTCAGTTGTTGTGTGTATTTGTCTCTGAGGCCTGCTAATGCCATTTGAGTTTGTAAAATCCTTATTTTGCAAATCCATTTGTGTCCTGGGTTTAGCTCCCGATTACAGGATTAGCAGAGATTATAGGATCTATCTAATGTCTTCCCCAAGCTTTTTATCAGATGTGTGGCTATGAATTGAGAAATTTACACCCAGATAGAAGGAAAATTAGAGGCATATATAGTCTGACAAGGAAGAGAGAAAAGGGGTTTGGTGCCATCCTCATAAGACTCAGAACCAGGTAAGAACATGAAACCTCATCATCTGTCTCTTGACTTCACAGATCCGCTGGCTGCCTTTTCCCTCCTCTCTAGACCTACTTGCCAAGGGCTTGCCTCTCCAGCCCACCCCCGCCTCAACCCCAGAGGCTGCCCCGTGAGTGCACATCTGGGCTGAGCACTAGCTCTCTGGGTGGCATTCTGGGCAGTGTCCTTTGCGAGAAGCCCTCTGTCCTGCCGTCAACCTTGTCAGTCCTCATTAGACAGCTCTTGTACTCTGCACTGAGGAGCCTGAGAGGCTGAAAAGAGTGACAGAGAAGTGCTTAGGGCACGGACACTCCTGCTGTTCAGGGCTCTAGGCACCTACTTCTGTTTTAGAGGTTGAACAAGACATATGTAACCATGGTAAAGACCAGTGAGCCACTTTAAGCTATAACAATTTTGTACTGCTAGTAATACAATTTCCAAGCAGTTTAAATAATGATATTGTACTGTCTTCCACACAAAGTCAGACTCAAAGTGGAGTGTCTCTAGGGTGGATTGGTTCAGTGGCAGAATTGGGCACCTTACCTAACTCTTGTCATCTTTCTGCTCACAGGTTTCTCTCTTGGCTGCAATATGGTTGCCATACTTCTCCAAAAGCAGGAGAGAAGTAGGGTGTCTTACTTTATGCCTTTTGGAAAAGGAACAAAACTTATTGTGTACAAGCCATCAGCTGATTTTCTTTTACATGTCGTTATCCACATCTGGATGTGATGTCCTACACTTAAAACTACAGGAAAAGGAACTATCGTTCCTCACTGCATTGGTTAGCTGAGACCAGAAATTTATATATAGAGTCCATTAATTTTGACAGGGAAAAATGCTGCATCTTTATTTCTATTAACTTCTAAAATTTAGCACCTTTTGGATATGATTGTAAGAAATTGTAGTAGTGTAGCTGTGACTCGTTGTTACTTTAAAATTACAGCGGTTTTTAGACATGCTACTAAATCTTGTTATTAGGTGTATTAATAAAGATGTGTATGATTTGAGGTGGGTTTAAAAGAACACTTTAATAATTGCATATCAGTGTAATTGCTGTGTATAATGTTATGTTTAAAAGTATTGTTCTATGAATACAAACATAAAATAACATGACCAGCCAGCATTATCCCAGACCATATACAAGTAAAAATGAGAGGATCCTGCCAGCCAGGAGAAAAGATAGAAATGGCTATTGACTGGGTAGCCAGTGGATCTTTCCATAGTGAGTGTCACAGAATCAGGCAGCCATAGTGCCACCAAGTGGCTCCTTCCCTGTGAAATGTGCGCAGCCACATTTCATTTCATTTACAGTAATATCTCCCAATTTTCATGTATTCTTATCCCATCAGTGCATGTGCTTTGGCTAAGTCCTGCCTAGTATTTCACCCATATTTCCCTTGAAATCATTCTGTTCTTTCTGAAATAGGTTTTTACATTTTTTCCTTAAGTGAAAAAGTATCACTTACCGTAAATGAAAGGGAAACACATAGAGGACAGAAGAGTGTGACTGAATTCTGGTTAAATCGCATTTGCCTGCAAGGTTCTGTCCCTCTTTTGTTAAAGAGGTGCTAAAGACAGATTAGCAGCACACTGGGACTTGCCCCTTATGATCACAGGAGATAATTGAAAAGGCAATAACTCTGTCCTCTTTTGTGCCCTCTCATTGACCCTCCCCCCCCCCCAAGATAATTCATTCTCTGGGAAAAAGCAGGCTTATGATAAGCTCTTTGTTCAATATATTAGTGACCCCACCTGCAAGGAAAGGAGGTTAGTGTGCCTTAAAGTATGTCCGTGGTTCATCTCATGATGATCATTTCCTCTGTCTAAGTACTCACAAACCACATTTCAATTAATGGTTTTGTAATTTGGTGTGGGACAGACTTTAAGCTTTCTTAGCTATAGTTCATAGAATTCTCCTTTCCTTACTGTGCTTCTTTCTCCCCCACCTCAACTCCTACCCCATTTTTAAGCTAGGATATGCCTTGTTCCACAGCATCTCTTCTTCTAGTCTTTGACCTCAGGAAATAGAGTGTAATCCAGTGTCTGTTGTTTAATTGATTAGATTTCATGTTTTCCAGTGGGGCTGGAAGGTAGAGTAGTGTAACAGAAGAGACAACCCCTGGTAACACAGTCCCAGAGCTCAAGGGGGGAATGGGGATGCGCACAGGCTTTAAAAGTCATCCAGTAGACACCAAGGACCACAGCCCTCTAGAGATTCGAAGAGGCTCTAATGTGACCCCCAGTGAGAGTTGAGAATACCAGTGGCTTTTCTTGTAGTCACTCTGGGGTAAAGAAATGGTAGAGCCAAGATCTGCCTGGAGCTCTTTCCATTCATTGTATGCAGTGGAGGGGGAGGGGGGCGGGGGGCATTAAAATAGGTCTTGGTCATGCTCTCGTTTTCACCACTCTTCTTTCATCTCTTGTCATCATGTTTCCCCTTCTTCCTTCCTGGCTAGTCTTCCTTTCCTGAGCCCATGAGGTCTAAAGCAGCAGATGTATCAGGCCCCTCGGCCTGGCTCCAGCTGTGCTTTTCCTAAGCACTCTGCCTTTCCCTAGGCCTTTAGGGGCCTTGTGTTAAGATTGGAGGAGAGGCTGTTCTTTTGTTCTCATGTGAACCTTCCCTCCATGGAGTGCTATTGCTCATGGGACAGGGGCTCACGGGAAAGAAGCAGGGTTTTTTTTTTTGTTGTTTTGTTTTTTTTTTTAATCTGGATCTCAGAAGGCACAAGCACTAGAATATCTGTGAGCCTTAAGACTACAGCTGCAGGGCCGGCGAGATGGTTCAGTGGTCTAAAGTGCCTGCTTAGGAAAGCTCAGGCAACTGCAGGGACTGCAGTTTGATCCCCGGCACCACATGCTGCGCCAGCCCCCACCACCAGGGCAGGCTGAGCCAGCCACAAAATAAATAAAATAAAGAAACAAACAAACACAACAAGCAAACAAATAAATAAATAAAAATTAAAAAAAAAAAAAAAGACTACAGCTGCAGTTGCCAGGCTCTGCATTAGAACTGGCAGCAACTTTTTTGTTGTTGTTTGTTTGTTTTAATTCAGAAACCCTGTTAAGAAATACAGGCTGATATTTGCTGACTATGACTTTGCAGAAGTTTTCCTTGAGCCTTATTGTGTACATGTTTCCATGTTGAATGTGCCTTGGAGCCCTTGGTGGGCATGCTTGTAGGGAGTGTGTACTGCCGTCCTAGAGCAGCCCTTATGCACAGTGCCTCAACTGAGATGAATTTCTTAATGGCTTCAAACAACAAATGTTATTGTCTTTGAGTTAAGTGGTTCAATTAACTCTGATTGGAAAAAGTGGGATGAACTGGGAAAATATGCAGCCTGTTTGGTAACAGCTTTGGGAACATGGGAGGGAAGGGAAGGTGGTTGCCTGGTAGTGTGGCCAGCTGCATGGCTCAGGGCAAACATTGCCAAGACTTTGTTTGGGGGCAGGAGAGCAGAAAACTATTGGGTGAGAGGCAGTGTCACATTCTTACTCAGTGAGGATGTATATCTATCATCCTGCTGCTATAAGCAAGCATCACTTCTCTAAATCAGTGTTCGTCATTCCTGTGTGTGCCTTTTGTATCCCACTGAGCACAGTGTGCTTTCAGTTAGAGAATTCTGTCTGGTTTGTATCTTCCTCCCTCAGCTGTTCACAGGGTCATTTGTCCCATCTTTCTATCTCAAGAGAGCAGACTCCTGGAGAATGCTTTCTGTATTGCAGACTTTTGAGCTCCTAAGGTAGCCTGCAGCCAGTCATCCTTGGAGTAAATATGTGTCTATGCCAAACTGCAACCCAAAGTCAATTTGCATACTGCAAAGTGCCAACACAGCAATTAACCCTGAATAGTGAGGTTTTAGTTTAGAAAAAAAACAACTCTACATTAATATGTTCTGTCTTAAAAGAAAAATGCAATAACATGTGTGTCATAGGTTTATCACCACTTGTTTTGAGCCTTTACCCTTTGAGGTCTGTTTCCTCCCCCATCTTTCTTCATCACCCCTTTTTACTCCTTACAGGAGCAGAAACCATCATTTGTATCCAAAGAACTTTCCTCTTCCCTTTTCACCCAGACATGAGATCCATGGTACTATGGATGGCATCATGCTTGGCATGCCACTCTGTCTGGCTTCCCCATAGCTTTTCTTATTCAGCTCTGATTAGAGAAAAAAGTACTGGCTTGGCTCCTGGTGCCTCCTCTCTTAACTGCTCATTCCCCAGGGTACCTCCTACCTCATTCTAGATGACCAGCAAAGCCTTCCACTGAGAGCAATGTCTTTTACAGGTGCCACTCTGACAAGGCCCACAGTCCCCTCTTTCTTCACCTTCTGCTTAGGCCCCTGTGCTTCTGAGAATATTTAACACCCTAACGCCTTTTGACTCACTGGTAAGACTGATGACTCGAGCAGCTTGGAGCCCAGTATTAAGGCTGTGGAATACAATAACATGTGGATTTAAGAATCAGAGATCTGCCTTTGAACTCTGTCCCTGAAAAGCCTTACATCTAAGGCCCTTTGCTCCTCAAATGTCAGGTCTCTCGTCCTTAGAACAGGAATGATGATAGTGAGTGGAAGTTACAGGAATTGATTTGCCAGAGAACCCCAACATTCTGGGAGGGGCAGAATTGAGGTCCTAGAAACAGTGGATCTCTGTGACAATGTGATGGTGAGAGGGATTCTGAGCTTGTTTTAAGATCATCAGATGAAAGCCTGGCTGAAACCAAAGAGGCTAGTGAAGCCCCTGCAAAGGAAAGGTTCCCCAGATGACTCTAGAATGGACCCCAGTGGCATTCTCTGTCTTAGACAGGTGGCTTCAGGGTCCGTAGGATTGCACCCATCCAGTCATTGGAGAAGCAGGTGTGCATGTAGGTGTGTCATAAGGGAAGAGCGGAAAGGAGGCATGGAGCATTCAGTCTGCCCCATTCTCTTTTATCACTTGCCTCTTTCTTTGCAATGTGAAATGTTCTTCTGTTTTAATGCCCTTCTGAAAACAGAATTTTTACACAACCCAGTGTTTCCTGGCAATCTTAACTCCATTTTTTTATATCACTTATAGAATAAATGGGGTCAGTGTGATCCAGCAGATTCTGAAGAACAAAGTAGGGTGAGAGCCCCTTCCTTCCTCTTCCCCTATTCCTAAGTACCCTGTGTTACAGCATTGGGCCTTACAGGGAGTAATAGAACCATCTTTACCTTCATTGATTATAGTGCTACAGAAGGTCGCCTTTATTACTATGTAACATTTGGGGAAATGAGTCCCAAGTGAGCCCTTGCATCCCTCCGACCCTCTGGTAGTTTTGCCAGTGACAAAGTTACTTTAGCCTCAGGCCTGAGTTCTCTGGTCTCACTCAACTTCTGGTCTTAGGGCCCAAGTGCCTCTCCCATTTATCATGCCACCTGCAAATCTACTTTCTGTGCTTCTGCCAGCGTCCTTTCTGCATTCCATAACCATCTACCTGTGACCCAGCCAATCTTATGCAGAGAATTTCTATTCTGATTTGAGAGAATCATTGATCCAAGCAGACAGGCAGAGCTGCTGATATGAAGGGCTCTGGAAGCGGGGAGCTAGGCAAGTTAGCTCTCCTGAGCTGAAGAAGAGCACCATTTCCTAGCTGTACCAAGCTTTTTTGTCTCTCTCCTGTTGTAAATGCATACTCTCACCAAATCATCTCTGGGCCTGTGTAAAGGGCAGTAGCTTCACTTGTGTGAAAGCCTCAGGTTGAATCTGTATGAAGGAGGCAGATAAGGTTTTCCAGGAGGCAGAGGGCAGCCTGCCCCTTCTGGATCTGTGCCAGGTGCTGTCACTACAGAGCATGTAACCAAGTCCTACACACAAGGCATCTTGGAGCCACCATGCAAGTTTGTATTTCTGTCCTTGGGCCCATTCTTCACAAGACTTATGCATAGACTGACAAGGACATTCAGTTAACGTGAACAAGAATATTTTCTGTTAGAATAGAAAACCAAAGTTGAAAATTTCTTACGAGTATGGAAAGAGATGGGCTGCAACTTGCAGTGTGAAATGTAATTCACCATTGTAACAGATGCAAAATCTTGTGTTTGAATTCACAAATTGGTTATACAATTACAAGATGAAGGTGACCTAGCTTCATGGCAGTTCATTTAAAAATTACCCCAGGGGGGTTTTGTTTACTATAAACTGTATACTAAAAACAGTGTGAAGTGACCTATAAAAATTGTGTTAATAGAGAAGTATTATAGATCGAAAAAGGGTCATTATTTTACACAGCTTAAATATCTGGAATATTGTGCTCCATTCTTAGTATTGTGTTCTTAGAGGGCTCTTGATAAATGGAGGGGCCTTTCTAGGAAGGGGCTGAGTTGTATGCTGTATGGGGTGCTGTATGAGTAATGGAGATCACTAGCGAGAGAAAGAGCAGAGCAAACAGTGCCACACAAACACATTCTGCGTATTGGCTTCTGGGTAAGCACTATGTTAGTCACTTGCTGAGTCTTCTCTCATTTAGTCCTCAGTGCAGCCAGCCTGCTAAGCCAGGTGGTATTTGGGATTGAAGAACTTTCTCAAAGTCGCCCACTAGTAAAGAAGAAAGGGGAACAGATTTGTTCCAGATTGTCCCAGAGTACACAATTAAATGGGCAGGAAGTTCAGGTTAGTGAGTTTTCACTTGAAAGAGCGCTTTTCCTACCAGCAAAGCTGTCTCTTCCCAAACAAGAGCTCCTAATTACTGGAATACTTAATAGAAACTGAACTCTTAGAGGTATAAGGAGGACATCCTCACTGGGGAGAAAGATAAAAGTGACCTTTGGTTCCAGTAGAATGTTCTGGAAGTGTCGAGCTTTCAGAGAGCAGCATGAGGCACAGCTGCTGGGCAGAGAGAAGACTAGAGCTGCCAGCGTCCTGTATCTTGTGCTTGGACTTGCAGATTATAGGCCGTTTATGCCCAGCGTTAGCCTGCTGTCTCTGTTCGCTCAACTCAGCTGTCTGGATGAGCTGTCATCCTGGCAGCTTGTCTGTCTAGGTTGGACCTGTCTCTTTTCCCCTGTTCAACTCCACTTCATTGCCATAACTTGTTTTCTGGCTCAGGAGTGGGTATTTTGAGGAAGCTCTGCCCTGCTCCATTTCCTCGTTGGGTCAGTCTTCTGTTAGGGCATCCACCAGAGGTGGGGGTGGAGCCTTACTGGCCCACACAGAACTGTCTCCCGCACCACGGATGTTGACGAGGCCTGTGCATGTATCTGCATGCTCACACTGCAGCCTGATAGATGCCTGTCAGAGCTCAGCATCAGAGTGACAGCTGCATGCCGGCTGTTTGCTGAACACAACTCGTCCGTCAAGGGAAATCAGACAAAATCCATCTCCTTGTCCAGAGCGTGGGCTGAGGGGCTGTGCCTAGAATGCCATTCTTGTGTCCTGCTCTTCTTTTGTGCCCTCAAAGTTATTCCCTTTGGGATATTAGCACTACATTGGTCGGTCCCTTAGGGCAGGAGAATTATAGTCAATAAAATTATGTACAGATCTATATCCATCCTCTACTCCTCTACCCTTGAGCAATTTCCAGTTTATTGCTAGACAAGCCTGTTGTATGGACCATGCAGGTCTAGAACATGGAAAATTGACATGTAATTATCATAAATGAATTGGTATAAAATATAGCATACATAAAATGAATTTTATAAAAACTTTATAAATGTCTATTGAGCAGTACATAGTTAGCTTAAAGCAAGTGCTGTAGGCAGTTGGTAAGAAAGGGGCTGTTTACAGTCTCATTAGAGAGGCAATTATGGGGTTTTAAGGCTTTTAGAGTTGACAAGGACACGATTTGGCAAAGGTTCTATGCTTGTAAACCATTTGGGGCTGCAAGAAGCTCTGTCACCCTGTGTCTTGGCAGTAAGCCAGTTAACTGCCTCTCTCCACTCTCTAAAGCCTTTTTCATCCCATACAAGCCCATACCTGAACCTTCAAGGAGACCCTTGCCGGCCCTCAGCCTCTCCAGCACTTGCATTTCCCAAGGCTACTGGCTCTCAAGTGAAGAGTGCACCCTGTCCTCACCTTTGGCAAAGGCTATGCAGGTAATTTTTTGTCCCTTCGCTTGCCCTAAGTGACTCTCAGGGCTCATAGGAAAGTGCAACAGGACACCAGTCATGGGGGAGGTAACATTCTTCCCTTCTATCTAAAAGACTGGCCCACAAAGTGGTGCAAATGACTGAAGTGAGTTGCCTGATCCGTGGGGGAAAGAGTCAACACAGGAGCCAGGGTTGGAACATAGCAGCTAATGAGAAAGATAAGGTTTTCCTTTGTGGGAGAGTGAAGCTTACAAAACCTACAACCCACAAGCAAGAACAGTGATCCTAAATGAATGACAGGCCTGAGAGAAGCCATCATTCCAACAGCAGCTCTTGTTCTGCCAGTTCTCAAAGGACCTTTCAAAGGAAGAAAGGTTTCTCTGGTTTTGCTGCTCTGGGATGGAATCAGTCCCCTGCTTGGGTCCCCTCTCTGCCCTGCCCTACTTCTGGTGAGTGGAGCTCTCCCCATCCCAAGCCTGTGGAGTGCAGCAGTCAAAGCTTTATTGCCCACACACTGGAGCTGATCTGCAATAAAAGACAATAAAACAATGTTATGGGAATGGCTGGTGCAGAGGGCAGCCCTCCGGAGAACTGGGCCTGCTGCTGCCTGTCTCCCCAGCACCACCAGTCACTGTTATGGCCACTGTCATGAAGTCACCTGCCACAGCCCGGGCCTTCTTTCTTGGGCTGAGTGACAACGCAGTGGTCAGATGGAGTGGCCACAGCAGCATGTACAAAGGCAGGCTTATGCCGAGCACCTAAGCCCAACCCCCTTCCCTCCTCCATAGATCAGCCCTTCCCAGGGCAGAAAGGCACGAAATAGAGACAGTTTGACTGTCTAAGGCAGACCAGTGGAGGGAGGAAAGGAGTTCTGCCCAGAGGGACCCCAGAGGTGCCAGAGGGACAGGGATCAGTGTCCTTAACAATAGCCTTAGTGTACTGTATTGGAGGTGAGTGGTAAGGGAAAACTCCCTGGAAGAGGAGGAGTCTGGACATGTCTGAAGAGAAGCAGACAGGTGCACAACTGCCTAGCTGACTGTCCTGCTGAGCTTCATACCTCCCACCACGTATTGTTCAGCACAGCAGATATTTATGCCTTGCACGAAGGTTGGCATTAGCTGTGGTTGAAAATCTCCAATAATTTTCATTTTGTCATGCAGCATGTCTGGCCCTTTGACCAGAGCTTTTAAATTCCTTCTCCTGAGCCCTTTTTGTCTCTCTCTCCCTGGTTCCTTTTCCCCGGGCTTGATCTAGACTTGATGAGCCTCAGCTTCTCCTCCACACGAGGCACTAAATCTTGCCTGCCTTCCCGGCGACCCACCATCATTTCTCGAGCTCACCTACACCCGTGAATGCTTAATTTAAAACTTCTGCTGCCTCTCAGCAGTTTGTAATTCTATGGCCGAACTCAACAGAGGAAACAAAATGGGCTGATGAATGTACTCAGGATGATGAGCCAAAAACTCTACACAGCCTGTCTATGATACAGGGCAAGGCTTACTTAACCATTTAGTGTAGTAAGATGAATCTCTGCAGCGTCAAGTTATTCTAATAGGATAGATATCTGCCTGATCTGTCGGCCCATAGGATGGTTATGGGTTTTAAATTTCCTCATCTCTACTGCAATAAATTATTTGGGCTTTTCAATTATAAACTTAATTGCTCTCAGATGGAGAAGCCAGAAGGATTTTGTTATGGTTTATATCTAGTTGTCCCCCCAAAGCCTCATGCAATCATGGGATGGGGACTTCTAGAGTTTGAGACTTGAGTCATGATCCACTGGGATTATGTGTTTTAGTACTGATGGGGTTATCAGTCTGAGTATGGCTGGGATTATTGGTGTGGCCTAAGGTAGATAGGCTAAGGCAGAGAGCCTGCATGTAATATAAAGAGAGACAGAGAGACAGACTCACACTGTTGCTCTCTGCTCCCCTGGTTATTCCGTTGCCTCTGTTGCCATTGTTGCTGTTCTGCCACCATGAACTGCTGCTCTCTGTCATGTGCCTCTCTGCCTTGAAGCCAGCCGAGTATGGACTGAAACCTCCAGCAACTGTGAGCTAAATAAACCTTTCCTTCCTTCATTTTGAGTGTCGGGTATTTGTCCCAGCAACAAGTAAAAAGTAACTAAGACAGAATTTGGTACCAGAGAAGTGGGGTAGTTGCTGTGGCTATACCTGACAATGTGAATTATGAGCTTTTGGGAATGGCTTTTGGGAAGAGATAGGAAAGGTTCAGAGATGTCACCTACAAGCGAAGCACTGGAAAAGCTTCGGCTGGGAGATTCTGGTCAGAACTCAGACCAGAAGACTGGCTTGAAGCCTGGGTATAAAGAATGGCTTATGAGCAGAGATAGCAAATATTTGGAGAGGTCTTCTACTTGCAAAGAACTGGAAAAGCTTTGGCTGTTCTGTAGAGGAGATTCTGGTCAGAACTCAGACCAGAAGACTGGCGGAAGGCCAGCCTGTAAAGACCAGGTTGAGGAGGTTTCTGCTGAGAAGGACAGCATTGGTTGTTGGACTCCAGATGATTTGTGCTATAGATTGGCTGAAAGTCTGTAGGAATTTTGCTTGTGCCCAAAGACTTTGCCTAAGACTGAAATTAAGTATGACGGACTGATTAATCTTTCAAGAGATATTTCAAAGCAGCGAACTATTGGGGCAGTGGCATAACTTTTCTTTTGTATAGGGGCTCACAGCTGAGAGTTTGCCTTGGACCTTGGAGGAGACTTGGAACTTGGACTTTTCAGCAGTGCTGAAACTGTTGGGACTTTGGCAACTCTTCCAGATGGACTAAAATGTCTTTTGCACCAAGGGATGTGCATGAGACTTTGGGGGTCCTGGGGCAGAATATTATGTTTTATGTCTAGTTGTCCCCCCCCCAGAGCCTCATGCAGTCATGGGACGGGGACTTTTAGAGTTTGAGACTTGAGTCATGATCCACTGGAATTGTGTGTTTTAGTACTGATGGGGTTATCGGTCTGAGTATGGCTGGGATTAGCCTATCCTAAGGCGGATAGGCTAAGGCAGAGAGCTTGCATGTAATATAAAGAGAGACAGAGAGACAGACGTTGGTTGTTGCTCTCTGTGCCCTGGTTGGTCTGTTGCCTCTGTCACAGTTGTTGCTGTTCCGCCACCATGAACTAGATGCTCTCTGCCCTGTTCCACTCAGTCTTGGGCCAGCCTAATACGGACTGAAACCTCCAGCAACTGTGAGCTAAATAAACCTTTCTTTCCTTCATTTTGAGTGTCAGGTATTTGTCCCAGCAGCGAGTAAAAAGTAACTAAGACAGATTTTGTCTTGGTCAAAGGGTGAAAGAGGCAAATGTAGCAAGAGCCTGGAGGCTGAAAGTGTCTGGGCTTATATCCATCTTCCATTTATCTCCTCTGCAGCCAGTGTCTCTTCCCCAGACAGCTTGGTGGGCCAGTTTCCCCTATTCTTGTCATCTCAGGATGGGTGATGTGTCCCCCACAGAGATCTAAAGAAGCTGCTATATCTTTAGAAGTTTCAGCTTTGAAGGTCAAGCCCCTCTTTGGGAATCTGCTGAGGGAGAGAGGGGAGCAAGCAAAGGAAAAAGTGGGAGCCTGTGGAACCTACTGGCCTCATGGCAAGGGAATGCCCTACTTGACCATCTCATAATGCCAGCCTAACAAAGGAGGTTGCAGCAATGGCTAGAAGGTAGGCAGGGAGGTGACAGAGTTCCTGGGGCTGTGTTCATGCTGAGCAACCAACAAAGAATAGAGTTCCAGAGGATAGTGAGCCAGAACCTGCAAACTGGTATGCTCAGCATGGCGTCACTGGGGAAAGAAGCTCAGGCAGATCCAGGGTGAGATCACTTTCTTAATGCCCTTTCTCTCACACATTGCCCCTGGCCCAAGAGCAAGCGTCCAAAGCCACTTCCTGACTACTCCAGTCCTGTCTTTATCTCCTCTCCCCTGGCCAACACCTCTTACCCCAGCAACTTCAGAAAACCTAGACAGCTGAGAGCGTGACCTTCTAGATGCCAGGAGAATCATTCTACCCGCAAATGAGTGACTAGAGCGAGGCTTTGGCATTAGGCAGTAGTGAGTTGAAACTCTGGCCTCTCAACTCGAGCCATACTAGACATTGTAGAGGTGTAGGGGGTTCTGCTTACCTTGCCAAATACATTATATGTTTTATTTTGAAGCAGGACATAGTAAGTTGCTCAGGCTGAGCTCAAACTTACAATCCTCCTTCCTCAGCCTCTTTTTTTTCCTGTTCGGTTTGTTTTGTCTTTAACTGTATTTTTAACTGGCATATAAAAACAGAAAATTTACAGGGTACCACATGATGTTCATTATATATATCATATAATGTTTAAATCAGGTTAAATATAACTGTCTCAAATGTTTACTATTTCTTTATGGTGAAAACTTCTGAAGTGTCTTCTTTCCACTTTCTGAAATATGTCGTGCACTGTTATTGTCTGTAGTCACCCTGGTGTGCCGTGATAGCACAGCCAGAACTTCTTCTGTGGAACTAAAGCTTCTTACCCATCCATCAACCTTTCACCTTGGCCATGTTCTTTAACTTATCTAAACCTCCAGTTTCTTATCAGTAAAATAGGATTGCAGAAACCACTTCACAGAATAGTTAAGCAGACCACACGCCTGTCTGTGAAGCTGCTATAGCACCAGAAACACAGGAGGTTTTTAAGAAGTGTTAGTTCCCTTCCCTCTTCCTGGTAAAAGGCTGCTGGTCTGGTTTCTGGGTGTGGAACTGACAATTACATAGCCTCTGACCCAGAGCAGTTATGATCCATCCCTTGCCAGGCTTGGCTGTTGGACAGAACATGTGCTCAAGGCCATCGATAGAACAGGTACAGCCATCATGGAACAAGCTATTGTCCCAGGGACTATGTGTACAGCACTATATTTGGATCAGTCCAAAAAAAAAAAAGAAGGCATTTTTCTAAGATTATCTTCTTTTTATGTTCTTTGGATCAGACATTCTTGAAAGCCAAGGACAAATCAGTAAGTGCCAGTGATTGTATCTGTGTGTCCTTTTCATTCTATTCATTTAATGAATTGACCTTCTGAGTGTCAGGTGCCGTGTAGGAATTGGGACCACAGGGTCAAGTCACCTGTGCCATCAAGTAGTTAGCAGTCTCAAGAATTCCTCTCCCATCAAGGGAAAGCCGCTATCTGCTCTTCGATGTTCAGGATTCTCTCAGACCCAACTAGGAACCAAGAAAAGACTTCCTACAGGAAGTGCTTGCTGCTTTAGACCCTGCCTGTGGGGGACATGTGTGTGTTAGCCAGGCCAAGGGTGGAAAGATACAGGTTCTTGGGAGAGGTATCATCTTCTTACCAGTCAAGACGCCAAAAGAGGGAAAATGTGCAAAGAAAGCTACTGTGCTCCTAGAAGTCCCACCCTAAAACTTGGTGAGTGAAGAGAACAGACTGGGAAATGCAGTCTTGGAGCTGGCCATCCAGACCCCTGTAATAACAGGAATAGAATAAAGGCCAGCATGGATATTGGGACATCTGTAGCATAAAAGGCAGGATACAGGACAAGGGGCCTCAGTGTATTTGAGGCTAGCCAGAATCCTTGTGGCATGTGGATCGTGAATGAGCCTGGGGAAAAATACTGCCCTTGCCCACTAGGTGTTAAAGCTACTCTGCTCCAGCTGACCAGAGGGCTCAATGACTGGTGCTCTGGCCAGAACTTGGCGTATTTAGCTCTTCCCCTCTTCTCTCTCAGAGGAAAACTCCCATGCAATACTACAAGTCACAGGAACCAGAGCCCTGCCCAACCGGGAGCAAGACTGGCCATATAGTGATCGAGCAGCTGTATTTTTTTTCCCCTCAGAAAAATCACAGAGCTCAGTCACCCTGTGACTCGTCTACCCTCAGAATAGGTCTCTGTCCTTGCTATATGTGCTTCACCGAGTTTATTGAGTGCTTACTGTGCGCAGGGCGTGGTTCGAGAACTTTATATTAGCTCACCTAAATTGCATGGAAATGTTCACCTTTATTACTCCCTTGTCATATCTGACACTAAAGCACAGAGACATATGTTGACCCTCCTGTGGCTGCTAATGGGCAGAGGCAGGTATTGAGCCCCAGTAGCCTGGTTTTTCAGCTCTTTCTGGTAACCACTATGCAGTTCTGCCAGTGGATGTAATCCCACACACACACACTCAGAAGGAGACTGTTGGCATGGAAACAGGTGGGACAGGTAGGATGAGGCACAGAGCATTAACATTCTTTTACGTGGGGGAGAAATTAAAATCCACACTGGCAGAGCAAGTCTAATAATGTCTGGGACTCTGCTTTTTCTCCTCCTTCGGGCCCTTTTAATCTCTCCCTGCATATTCTGACTAGCCGGCACCTTCCCTGACCCCTTAACAAGCTACTGCTGTATGCTTTCATTTCTCCCACTTCCTTTCTCCCACCTGTCCTGCCTAAAACAGAATGTTTCATGCATCTTTTCAGGTTCCTCCCCTTGTTTCCTTCGAGGCTTCCTACAAATGTCCAGAATCCAGCCCTGCTTTATCTGTCTGTAATGTATATGAGAAGGCAGCTGTGCTCTGATGTGCCCCATCACTGCATCCCTCAAGCTCACCTTCTCTTAATGTAGCTTGTCTCTACACCCCTTACTCTCTGTGACACCTGTTTCCACCACTCCTAACCTCAAGGTCACTTTCTGTCCTGAAATTATACCCTTATTTCCTCTACCCTAGAATAATGCATTTCCTTAGGCTAGAATATGTGTCCCTTTCTCCCAGCTGTGAGGCCCAGCCACCTTTGAGGCCTGCCCTTTCCTGGGGAGTTTCCCAGCTCACAAGCCCTCAGAGCTGGCTCTCTATCATGAAACCTTCTTATGCTTGCTCTGTGCACCAGCTACGGAATCATGGGCTTCATATGACATCTTGTCACTAACTGACATGATGACAGCCCAGACTGTTGGAAGGCAGAAGTTTTCTCTTATAGATCCTCTGCAGTGCCCAGTGGTAGCTATTCTACTTATTAAATGCCAAATAACTATTTCTCCATTGGTTAATTAGTGATTCCTAGGTCTCTTTATATTCCCTTAATAGTGGCTGGGGAGATAGCTCAGTGGAATATCTGTTTGTCTGGCAAGCACAAGGTCCTGAGTTCTAATCCCTAAGTACCACTCAAAACAAACAAACAAACAAAACCCTAAGTATATTCCCTTACTGATTTTCATGCATTCCTGTTCCCTCAGTATTTGTCTTCTTATTCTGTAGACTCCTAATCATCATTGAATATTTTCATCTCTTTCATCAGCACATCTGGGCATCCCTGATGATTCCCAGCCTCCTGTATCTCTCAGAGCCACACTGGTCTTCCCTTGCAACAGACTTGGTTATAACTTGAACCTACATTTTCTGCTGTTACCTGACCTTGCAAGTTGTCTGTTAGGAAAGCTTTAGACAGAAGCCAGGAATACAGCCCTTAGAAGGTGCTACCAAGAAGCACAGGAGAACTACCAAACAGTCTCCCCCAGGATGGAAGCCCCTTCCAGCACTGCCTGGTGTCAAGCTACATTGTTCTGGCTTTAGGGACTGGAGGTGAATTTAAAAGGCAAAGGAAAACAACCTCATTCAGAAAGCAGAACTTTAAAAGGGAGCAGATTAGCAAGAGCAAGTTGATATGGGCTGAAGAGTGAGTCAGTGCAGACCTCCTAGAAGACAAATCCAGCATGGTGCCCCTCACAAACTTATGCCTACATTTTTACCCTGCACTGTTGGGTAGCACTTTCTAGGAGGAGATCGCCTTTATGTCCTGCACCAAAAAAGTGAACTCTGTTTCCTCTGTGGCCATGAAAGACCACTGCTTGTCAGGCCAAAGCAGCTCTGATGCATGGTCTCGGGCAGGCAGGAATATACAGTGTGAGTTAGGCAGCTTACACTGCAAGCACATCTGCAGGGCCAGAGCAGAAAAAGTCAGGAAACGAGGTTGGTGAAATGGGCACATCAGTGCCATCTGATATACTTCTACCTTGAGAAGATAGGAAATGCTGAGTCTTGCTAGTCCTTTGTGCTGTCCTCCCTACAGGTTTCAGCGAGTTCCCACCTAGGATCTAGGATTGGGCCAGCCTTGGCCGTCTGCTTGTTGCCTCTTGCCCTCCTTTTCCTGCCCAAGCAGCAGCTCTGGAGCAGCAGGCAATTGCGAATGCCCTAGATGGCATGAAAAGAAATCAAATTGCTTAAATGATATTTATACTCAGTAGCGGCAAGGTAGTGGCAGGAGGAGTCTCAAAGTGTTTTCCAAGGACACAGTGACAGGAAGGCCGCAGTGGGACACGTATGGAGGCAGCTAGGCCTATGCCAGGCAGGTCACCGTTCCCCCTCCCCCCAACATCCAAAAGGATTCTTAGATGCTTGAGGCATGTGGGCAGTCTTAGCGAGAGACTCTGAGCATGTTCACACCTTTGAGAACAATGAGATTCTTCTCAGCACAGCAATCTGGGAGCTGGGCGCAGCCAAGTGAGGGCACCATGTGGGGGACACAGGCTACCACTCCCTACCTGAGACTAGCTCAAAATCAGCCTGACCAGATAGGTAGTAGGAGCAAGGGGCTGCCAACTGGCTGGGATCTTGTTACAACGAGTTGTACTGGGGACATTTAGTTGAAGTCAGAGAAAGGAAAAAATTGAGATTAATGAGACCTTGGCTCGTGTCAAGAAGATAGGCAGAGATTCCTGCCAACAACCAAGCTGTTGACCCATCCTACTTACTGTTCTTTCCTGTCACTAATAGTTCCTGCCTCTAATCTCACTGCTATAGTTTTGAGAACTTTCAGTACCCAATCAAAAGACTCAAAAGAGCATGAAGAGTCCCTGGTTTGGGCATTGTGTAAAATGGAGGGAGAGCGACATTGAGGTCCAGATACCTGGATTGGCCTAGCCTCCCTCACCTGGCTGAGGACTGCTGAGGCCTACATAGAGCAAGGAGACAAAGGTGAGGCCAGTAGGGCCTCCAACAAAAACCCAGAAGTCTCAGTGGGTCCAGGCATGGTGGCACATGCCTGTAGTCCCAACATTCAGGAGGCTGAGGAAGCAGAGTCACTGGCCTAGAAGTTTGGGAGAGTTTATGGCCTGTTAGAACTCCACTCTGAAAAGATAAGCAATGCTATGTTTTAATTGTTATTAGCAGTAAGAAGTCAACAGCAAGAAAACCCAACCTTTCTTTACAGAGATGCACTCATTATTAACCAGGCCAATCTGGCCCCTGGTAAGCTGCATTTATCCTTATTTCATATGTGCTTACTCAAACCTCACAATGCGTGGCTTTTACCCAGGGGCTTTCTTGTGCATTACTGAGAAGCCAGAAAGCTCATAGGCCCTTCGGGTCATGATAAGCAAGAAATCTAGTCATCCCTTGTACAGGAGGGTGAGTATGAAATGACCTCTGGTATTGACACTACTCAATTCAAAGACCGGTCTCCAGGGCTTGGCATCATCTCACAGGATGTTTCCGTTTGCCTGCTGTATTGTAAGAGGTTTAAAACAGTGTGGGAATGCGCACAGGACATGGGCAAAGCCCCCTAATGCTCAGATCTCCTCCCTTCTCAACCTCAAAACAGCTCCTTAGGTCAGAAGAGAGGGAGGGACTTCTCTTTTTCTCTGTGTCCCATCCAGGGGCATGGGTTAACGGGGCTGCTAATAGCCACTGTTACAGCACCACTGCACAGATCGGCAGAGGGTACCCTTGCTGGGTGGTTGTGTACAGCGTGCACAGCACAGCTGGCACTAGAAGGCAGGCCTCCTGCTTGGCTCACAAAGGCAGGATGGCCCTAGGGAAAGGTAGGGGGCCTCCTCAAAAAAGCTGCAGAGTGACCAGCTCCTTCTTTGCTGGCGTGATGAGAAGGGAAGCAGTCAATTGCCTGGTCCTTAACTGCAGGTGTAGAATTTTTGACTCTTATATTTTCACTTCAGTGCCTTTTTTTCTGACCTGCAAGGAACGTTAGTGTCTTTGTTTCTTTTGCCAAAAGGTCATCTGTTGGTAAAATTTAAGATAGGGGTCCATGTCCCATTTAAGACACTCTAGCTCTAAGCTGACACCTTCCATCAGGCCCTGAGGATGTAACCCAGCTCTGAGAAGTCAGGAGTGACTGCCCAGAGGATGACTCCCAATTCAAGCCTCAGATCCTTCAAACCCAGGAGCATTGCTTTGCTGAAACTTTTCTCTATTCTCCTGAAGGGTATAAGGGCCTCCTGACATCCACAGGTGACACACCTTTATGCTTTCTCAGTCCCTGGACTCAGATGTTCCTCCAGGATGTGGTGGCCTAACCTTTACTACCTACTCCCTTGCTTGGAGAATTTAGCACTGGATGGTGGCCTAGGGTCAGGGATCCAGGCCTCATGGCATCTCTGGCCTCACCCCAGTCTCTGTTCTATTCTCATAGCTCCTGCCCTGTCCTCTCACTCTTTCTCAAGCCACCTCATGCCTGCTTTCGCTCTTTACCCTTACTTTGCTGAGGGATCGGCCAGGAGACAGTGGAGGTATAGGAGACCAGAAGGAGGCGTACCGAGCTGCTGCCGGTGTTCATGCCTGGATAAATAGGGGAATGGTCCTTGCTCCAGTTATATTCAGTAGAGACAAAGCCAAGTATAAAGCAGCCCCTTCTGCTCACACTGTCTGGGCTGCTGTGAGTCGTCAGCACTGACTGCCCTGGCCAGGGACTGGCTGTGCCACTCTGGGCTCCGGCATGCTGCACTCCACTACAGCGGCTACTCCAGCCAGCCTTCCATCAGCTTAGTGCCACTGCATGTGCCCAGTGACAAGAACTTGCATTTTCCTAGTTCACTGCTGGGAGTTTGGGGAACCTGGAATCTTTTAACTTTCATCAGTTTGTTAAATGCCTACCAGGTGCCATTAATAAATGCCTGTTGTAATATTGCAAGAGTGAAATAAAAATACTTTGGGGAAAGTCCTCAGTGAATACTGGCATAGTTCATGCAAAATCACATCTGTGTAGAATCTCAAGGGGTAGTGCAGAAGGAGGGACCATGCTGGCCAAGGGGAGAGGGCAGTCCAGTGTGTGAAGCAGGGAGTTCTTCAGCAGGATTAGAGCACGGTGACAGGTAGAAGTTGAGACCAGCAAGAGCCCAGCTATATGGAGCTTATGTTCTGCTCTATTGAGAAATTAAACTTTAACGAAGAACAAGAGAGGATTTCAGCAGAGGAGTGAAGTGACCTGATACATATTTTTAAAAAATTAACGCTCAGTGAGCACTTAGTGTAGACAGACTGTCCTTTAGTGTTTCACTGAGCGGTCATTAAAGCTGTTAGAGTTAGGGATCATTCATTACTATGCACGATTGACAAATACCATTGCCCAAAAAGTCAAATAACCTAGCCAGTGTCACAGAGCTCAGTAGTGATACCTCAAGATTATAAGCCAGGTATGCTGGCTTCAGCCATGTGCTGCACTGCTTCACAAGGCTGCAGGGTTGTGGAGGGGCTTAAGAGGCAAGGCTGGTGGCAAGGACTTCAGTGAGTACAGCGTCACCTACAACTGGGACCTGAACTGAAGGACTGCCAATAGGGATGAAGAGAAAGGAAGAGTCCAAGAAGTAGACAGTGTGCACTGGATTTGGGCTGTGAAAGTACAAGGAACTCGGGACATTTCCCATTTCACCACGTGAGGTCGACAAAGATGAGAGATTCAGGGCTGGACTTAGAGTTGAGATTACCCAGTGGAGTAGAATTGGAAGGGTGTTCTGGACTGGAAATTTAAGGTGTTCAATCACTTGGAGACCAGTGGATGCAGGGACTGTCAACAGTTCAACACAGCCGCTGAGGAAACACCCATACTCAAGGGTTGTGTCATTGGGGGAGAATTCACAATCGAGAGTCAAAAAGAAAAAAAAAAGCCAAGGCTGAGAGTCACAAAGATCTATAAAAGGAAAGTTTCAAAAATGATACGAGGTGCTTGGCTTTGTCATAGCATTTGAAAGGTCAGAAATTATGAAATCTGCAAAGAAATTATTGAAATAGCAATTAAGAAGTCCTCAACTGAAATAACAGTGACAGCAGAGTACTGACCATGGGAGCCCACTGCACAAGATCAGGGAGTGGAAGGGGCTGGCCAAGTGCAGAATGCCCTGTGAGTCAAGAGGAAGAGCAGACTTTGCAGGGCTTTGAGGCAAAGCAAGACTTTCTAAGATGCGGTGTTTGTAGGCAGGGATAGACCCAGGGGGATAGGAGGTGAGAAGGGCGCTATAGAAGACAACGATAGGAACAAGGTGCCCGAGAAAGCAGAAGAGGGGTGACCTCCAGCCACCCACTGAATTTCTTTTTCTACCAACATGGATAAAAAGAGAAGTAGCCATGGATGTTGATCTAAGTGCTTTGTAATGACAAGGTGTGGGTCCTTGTAATTACAGCACTTCAGAAAAAGGGGCCTGGGAGTTGGGATCAAGAAAGCAAAGTCTATAAGATAAGGGCGTACACTGGTGCCCAGAGCAGCATGGAATTAAGTTATATAAGAACAGGTACCCGTGCTTCGATTAATGTGAATATATATATATATATATATATATATATATATATATAATGTTCTTGACCTGCCTGAACATTAGTTACTTTCAGACCAGGTGAAAAAGCTGATAATTGCTACATAAATGACACGAAATAGGCCATGCCTAGCTCCCTTCTTTTAGCGACAAGTCTAGCCCTGCAGCAAGAGAGGAGTTCTGGCCAATGCCCCTGTGGCTGGCCTGGGCGAAGCCAGTGGCTGGGTTACTTAACAACTCTGAAGAGGACTTGGTAGAAAGCAGTCATTGCCCCTTTCTGGAGAGGACTGCCCTTTTCATTGTCAGCAAGGGAGCATGAGAAAGAGCTGGGCCTTGGGTGTGCCTGCTTTCAGAAGAGCACAAATTCTGCTTCTCACTAGGGAAGCCCTTTGGAAAGAACTCCAGCATTGGGGCCCATCCCTGGCACTAGGACACACATATATTCATGCACGTGCACACACACACACACACAAAGTTCTACCACATTCCGTGCTCAAACCTCAGGGAAGAGAGAGTTAACTTTCCCTGCGGCCTCTGGCCTGGGGTTTTCCTGAGAAGATGAACAGTCTGCCTTCCTTATTATGTGCACCAAAGAAACATTGTGTCAGTTTGTAAATTGTGTTACCACTCACAAAGGCCTGGAGTCAGCAGCTTTGTGTTCTCAGAAGAAGACTCTTGGCTGCTGTCTGTCAGGATCAGAAACCACCACCACCACCACCACCACCACCTCATCTCCACCGCAGCACCCTTACACTTCATACTAAAGATAAAGAAAAGGCACTTGAGACTGAAGGAAACGCAAAGGTCCTCGCCCAGCCATCTAGGCTTTGCCTCCATTTCCGAGAACACCTTTACCCTCTAGTGAACATGTCAACCTGGCCCAGACTTCTAAGCATTCCTAGGGCTTTGGCGTGGGCCAGCACTCACACGTCAGAAAAGAGGTTTTCTGGAAAAGCATACCACTGTGCAGGATGATGCGAAAGAGTCATCTGGTCTGGAAGTGAGGGAGAAATGGGACGGGGGCTGATGAGGATGGAGGCACACCGCCCCTGCGACTCACTAAAGCTCTGTGCTGCTGCCCACTCCTTCCCTGCCCACTCCCTACTACGCAGCGGATAATGAGACCTGAGAGGCATGTCATGGACTTTGCCTCCCAGCTCCCAGAGTGTTGCAGTATTAATTGTGTTGTGTTAATGTTCATCTTCTCTGAGAGAAGTTGGTAAGTGTGCACGTGGCCCGGGGTGGAGGGAATGAGCTGGCTGTGTTAGACTGCTCCTATATTAAGGCAAAGTGTCTCATCAGGTTCACAGCTCCGGCCGTGGCAGCGTGCTACAGCCTTTGAGTAGTGTCAGTGATGGCGACAAGCCCAGCTCAGTGGCACGGCTCCTCTGTGACAGAAAAGTACCCCAGTTACTTTCTGGTTATTCACCATCTCACAAGAAGCTGTGGATGAAATAAGTGAGTAGTGCCTAGACCATTTTGTGTTGCTATAGCACAGTATCTGATACCAGGCACTGTTTTTCTCTTCTTTTTAGTTTTTAGACAGGATCTTGCACTAAGATTGCAGGCGTGCATACTGTCTTTAAAAAAAAAAAAAAAAAAAAAAAGGTTTGTTTTGATTCCGTTTTGGAGGCCCCAGTGCCTGACACTAGTACCAGTACTGGCTTCTGGCAAGGTCCTCAGGGTGGCTAGCACCATAGGGCAAGAGATGTGGAAACAAGGGTAGGTGGGGCCAGGCTTGCTCAGAGCAGCCTGAGCCTTTGGAACCTATATTAATCTTTTCCAAAGGTATTATCCACAGGACCTTGTTACCTTCTACTGAGCCCTCATCTTCTGTTTTGCTCTGTTCTGTTCAATTCCATTCGGCTCTGTTCAGGCAAGGTCTTGCTTTATAGCTCAGGCCTAGCTCTGACTTACAATCCTCCTGCCTCAGCCTCCCAAGGACTGGCCCCCTTTATTTCAAAATTTGCCACCTCTCTGTTCTGCCACACTCAGGATACCACCAAACTAGCGAACCATACTTTCAAAGCATGGACAAGTCACATCCCAGCCATATATTCAATAGAAAGCATCTGGAATGCCCAGGCCCCACATTATTGAGCTCTGCTCTCCATTTCTCACCTTTGCTCTTGGTCAGTTCTCTCCTGGGACAAGCTAGTTAGTGGGTGGCATTTCTCCAACTCTTCTCTCGCAGGTATCCCCTTGCTTTTCTTATTTCTGATTCCCAACCCAGTCCTTCCACACATAGGGGCCTAGCCTCAGAATTAATTCAGAGTAGAGAGAACCTCTTGCTCTGCAGATGAAGAAACTGCTTTGAGCCCAAAGCAAATTTCATGGAGGGGATAGAGTTGGTACCTGGCTAACAATTTAAGTCCAAGACTTTTCTCTGGCTCTTCATCCTATGCAGTTCTGTGATGTGTTCCTCGCTGATGTCTTAGAGCATTGTGAAAGCACAAATATAGTTCAACGTGTGCTCAAGACTTGGAGACTTCTGCCCTGAAGCCTGTCATTGGGCTTCCTGTATCACCTCCCCAGAACTGGCCCGAGTACTCTTGTTCTGTCCTCTTCAGCGCTTACAGCCATGTGGCTTTGTGCAGACAGCTCCTTTCTCTGGAAGCCACAGGGCAGGCCATGTGTCCTGTCCTACCTGAAGCAACCCACTTCACTTTCCAGAGAGTACCCCCACTGCTGATTTTCCAAGCCTGTGGATTCCCAGCCGCTGGGACCAAGGCTAGCTGGAAGCTCAGACATTTCCTGAGCTGCCTTAGGCATTGTACATAGAGGCTTGACAGTGCCCTGAGGGGGAAGAGGATTGGTTCCTCCATTCTCCTAACAGAGAGCAAGGGAAGGGCTAATGCAAGTGCGAGAAATCCTGTTCATTGCCATGAAATCCCCAATGTGGAATATCTCCTTTGGCTCCCAGAGTCATTACATGGAATGTAGATCCCCCTGCTGTGTTCCCCTATTCTCATTTAGAAAATTGTTTTGCCCTCTGTGCCCCTGGCTAGGCCTTCAGTGAAGGCAGCCCGTAGTGTGTGCTCTGTCTTCTCCCCTGAATCCCCACTGCATTGTGACCCTGGCAGGGAAAACTTCATCTTCACCCCTTAGTGCCATTAGGCATCCACCTCAGCCCCTGGAATAGGAGAGCTTGGGCAGACAAGCTAAATGAGCCCTAGTGCTGACAGTGATCTCCCCCACTCCTAACACATGCACATATGGGCACATTTTAGGAACAATTTCAGAGTCTAAAGGCTAATTGCCTAGGGAGGACCTGGAGAATCTGAGAGTATTGGTGCTTGTAAAACCATCAACCCTTGCCTGGCTCTTAAGTTGTTCCTTCCTCCATACCCCTTAGCAAACCCAAATGGCTCCCGGGCCTGCATTGCACCCCAGGCAGAGAGTATGCCTCATTACGTAGACCAGGAGAATGACTCAGCCCCCACTGCCTGTCTGATTGAAGTAGTTCCTGTTTTAAGGAGCTGGGAAGAATGCAGACTGGGAGAGAAGGAACAGTTTTGAGAGTGGGGATGCGGATAGCAGATTTTTTTTTTACAATCTAGGACAGAGATGCCACAAAGAAAGCAGCTCCTGCCGTTAACCACTGTGCCCCCAGCCATGGCAGGGGACTGTTCCCCCTTTCTCCTTTCCTGCTTCTGCTCCCCTATCTCACCAACCTCCACTGGAAAGGGAAAGCCTACAAGCCTGGCTAGGTGGGTGTCGAGGTATGCCTGTCGCCTGGGCACCAGGAACTCTTCCTCAGTAATTGGGAGACATGCAAATTAACAGCCTGTGCCATTTGTATTAATTTGGTAAATAAGCCAGAACAATTTCATTAGTGGCACTCTAATGTGCTTGGGAGCAGGAGGACGAGTCCCACTGTGAGGTACCAGGGTCTGCTGGCTACCTAGCCCACATCCAGGCCAGGTCCAGCGTGCCTAGTGGCTCTCACCCAGGTTTAACTGGCTCGTGGTACCCACATCTTTGGCCCTATGATGGAGAATGATACCCAGAATAACCACAAAGGCATCTCTGCCCCTTTAGGTATGGGGAACCCTGCTACTCCCCTGATGGCTTACTTTTGCACCTTTATTTTGTTTGAGGACAGGGTGGTATATGAAACCTAAAGCTGGGCCCTGAGAAATAGCTCAGTGGTCTAAGCGCCTACCTGGCAAGCACAAGGACCCAGGTTTGATCTCCAGACTGCAGTAGCCTCAGTGCTGAGGTGGCCCGCTGAGACCAAGCATGGTGACACACTTTGGTAATCCCAACTCTGAGGAGGCTTAAAAAAGGAGGATCACTGAGTCTGAGCTGCATAGAAGACCCTATAGCAAATACATAACATTAGAAAAAGAAAAAAAAAGAGAGAAAGCTAAAGCTTTTGATGGAAGGAGAAGAATAACAGGGCTCATCTAAGCAGGAGTTGGTCTTTTCTAATGAGAAGACCCCATGGCCAAGCTTAGCAGCTGCTGAGTATAAATAGCCCAGAGATGCAGGTCCCGCTATGCCATCAGTTGATGAAAAGAAGCAATTTCATGTTGCTGTGGTTAATACACAGAGCCCTCTCCTTTCACAGTCTAGAGGTCATGCAACTTGCCCCAAAATTCACAGGGCTAAGAGTTGAACCTCAGATCTGACTCCAAAGCCCACGTACCTTGTACCCCTCAGGACCCAGGCAGAGCCAGTGCATACATCCAGCTCTGGATAAGACCTAAGTATGAAAGTCTTCATTCCCCAGGGAGCCAGAAGTCTAACTGGAAAGTGAAGACACTTAGGCATGAAATAACTGCCCTGCCACGAAGCAAGAAATCAGTGATGATGATGATCTTAATGAAGTGTCTATAGCCAGTCTTGTGGTACTTAACATATTTTGTATTAGCTCATTTAGCCATCACAACAAAGCTTTTGAGGTAGGCACTGTTAAAATCCCCCCACTGTGCCCTTCAGCTCCTAGGGGTCATAGCCAACCCTTAAGCATCTTTGCTGCCAGTTTCCGTAGTGATCATTTCCCGCTAAGCCATTTTCCCAGCTAGCACCACCCACCCTTCTCCCAGCACCCAGAAGCACTGTTCTCCTAGACAGCCCTGTGTCCTCCCAGGTCTCAGCTGCCTCACGTACAAACAGTAGGGGAATGACCCTTGTTGGCACATACTATACTCTGGAAGCCCTAAGACCATGTCTGCCCACGTGCGGACACAACATTCCCACACAAATAGGCTGTCCACTCCCAGCCTTCTGGGCAGCCCATGGTCATCTCATCACCCAAGACATGAATTCCTTGGTGTCACCTGCCTCTGTAGGAGTCCTCCCACAGAAACTATTGAGTTCAGATCTCTCTGAAACACTCCACAGTGCTAACAGTAAAGTAACTGTATGGTAGAGCACTCTAGTTTACACAGCGCTATATGGATAGTATCTCATTTAAAGCTGAAAATAGCCAGACAACCAGAGCTTTTTACTCTGAGGCAACTTGAAGAAGCAGCTCTCTATATATGTGCACCTATATATAGCCAGTCCTTATTCACAGGCAATACATTTGCAAATTGACATAAATTGACACAGGCAATTTATTGGCAGCCCTAGGAACACTTCTTGTTACAGTTTTACAGTCATTTGTGGACAGGCAAAGTGGCAAAATCTCGAGTCAGTCAGCAAGTGCATTCCTGTCTCAAGTGAATAAGGCAACACTACCTCCTTGTTGCCATTCTCAAAAGATAAATGTCTTTTTTCTGTGATCTATTTTATGCTGGTTTTGTGTGTGCATGTGTGTGCATGCATGTAGGGTTGAGATAATCCGTTACCGAGGCTGGCCTCAAACTCCTAGGCTCCAGTGGTCCTGTCCCAGCCTCCCAAGTAGCTGAGTCTACAAATGTGCCACTCTGCCCAACTTTTTATTTGTTTGTTTGTTTGTTTTTTTGTTTTTGTTTTTTTTTTTTTTTTTTGGTGGGACCGGGGTTCAAACTCACAACCTTGCACTTGCCAGGCAGGCACTTGTGCCACGGAGCTATCTCCCCAGCCCCTATTTGTTTTTTAATTAAGGAAAAATTCAGAGAAATTGTTTCAGAATTAAGCAGAGAGGTCCAGCTTATGCAGACACAGACACACACGTTACAGTTCAGCCTCAGGTTCCTGGCAGTCACTAGAAAGGGGAAGCACAGTGGAAGATCTGCAGCCTTCCAAGCTGGGTGCTCCTGCTTAACCCTTGCTTGCAACCTCTGCTGGCCTCTCTGAGCCAGAGAAGAGCCACACTGAGCTCCAGCACCTGTCTAGACCGAGGTGTGACCAGAGAGTGGGCACAGCACATAGCCTGAGATCCCGGAGCCCAGCAACATGGGAGCTGGCCGGAACCACAGCTCAGCCATCTTCCCCTGAGAGCCTTCCTTTGATTGAGAAATTACTGTGGCGGTGGCAGCTGTAATGAAAGGAGAAGCAGAGCCCCACAGGCGACAGCTTTATCTCCTTCCCCAACCGAGATGGATCCAGTGGCAGCATGGTGCCCAAGGCCTGAGATTTCTCTGCTGTGTTGTGGACTGGGCCCTGGGATTTGTCAAGCCCAAGTTAGTGCATCGATTGCAGGCAGGGTGAGCAAGGGAATATATGAACTCAGGGCTCACTTCCAAGGAGAGCCTGCACTCCCTGGTGGGGCTGGCCCCAGCAGGGGCAGCCAGTCACTGGGTTCTAGTGTGAGCGCTGGAAAGAGGCAAGCATCTGCACTCTGGCCTCAGACAGCACAGTGTCCATTTGGGATTTGCCATGTGAAGTGAGGTCTGAGCCTGGCACCATATAGGATTAGAGGAATTGTGCCTGCCTGGTTGCCCCAGCAACCCATCTCTGAGCTTCTTACATCCGTCCCAGCACCCTGCTGCAGAGAACCACAATAGCTTAGCACAAGCAGCCTGAGGGCCTGCCAGGCCTGAGGAGTGGCTGTGTGGCCATGCACGTCCTTGTTAAAACAGTTAGGTTTAGGAGAAGTACACTTGGTCACTAAAACTTTGTGGAAACTACTATGAACCTAGCCTCAGTATTGGCTGAGAACTAAATTGGCCCCATTTGCTTTTGGCCATGTTCTCCAGAGTCTCCACACATTCTTCCTTAGGCTGGGACCTGGCCCTAGCATATTTGGTACAGTGGGGCAAATTAAGGCAAAGAAGGGTTTTTTGTGTTTTTGTTTTTGTTTTTGTTTTTATTTTTGTTTTTTGTGGGACCAGAGTTCAAACTCATGACCTTGTACTTAACAGGTAGGCACTTGTGCCACAGAGCTATCTCCCCAGCCCCTGGGATGGTCCTCTTGAGTGACATCTTGCCTATCACCACAGACCCAACAGTCCCTTCCCTGTGGCCAAATGTTCCCTCCTGCAGAAAGCTCAGTCTTACAGTGAGGTGTGCTTTTTCAGGGCAGATAAGAGGTGTTAAGCTCTGAGCACTGTTTTGTCCATCTGTCCTTCCCCGCACATGCAGGTCTTCCAGTAGGTTAATTGCCAGACTTCTAGAAGAGAAGCCTGCTTTGGGATCTGTAAGCACTAGTTGCTGGTTCTGTCTGTGCCTGCCTCTCAGCTGCGTGGTGTAGACATTGGATTGGCCTGGTCCAACTGCTGGATGGGGAGATCTTGTTACCCATCACTCCTGCTCCAGATTTGTGGTGAACTATGAGGTGGTGGGCCTGGATGGAGGAGGGAGCTGCATCACCCCAGGAGAAGGACCGTTCCTGAAACAGAAGGCTCTGGAGAAGAAGGCGGGAAGAAGGAGAGTCTTGTCTTTGGAGAAGAAGCAGCCTAGGTTCTACTCTGCCCCTTCCTAGCTCCACTTTCTCCATTCCTTAGTTTCCAAAAAAGTCAAGTAAGGTCTGTTTGTGCAGTATCCTGACCCAAACAGACTGTGTATCCCTTCTGTCCCCACCCTAACTTTAAGCATTGTTGAACATGCATTTCTACCTGAAAGATTATGAGCTTTGGGTAGGTAAGAAGGGAGGTATTCAGAGTCCTGCCTTCTGGACCTTGCTCCTTGCTCACTCCCCACCACCTCTGTCTGGTTCTGGGTAGTCATCTTCCAGCATCTCTCAGCTCCTTCATCTCTTCTAGCCTTCTGCCACTGTCTCCAGCTCAGGCTTTGAGAATTCCCAGGTATTTAGACATTCATTTTATTGCTTAATCGAGCTTGAAGGCATTTAAATTAATACAAGTTTTTACATGTGGCAGCAGAGGCTTTATAGGCCCTTTTAGCAGAAGAAAGAGGTCAGAAGAGAATCAAGGAAGGAATTTATCCTGGGCCATTGCCTTTCTGCCATGGGAACAGATCAGCCGACACAAAAAACAGCAGAGTCAGTACTATGACTGTGGTCCAGTATCGAAGAGGAGCCCATGATACCATGAGAGATTTCTGGTGTTCATTCACAGCTTGTGGTTCAGGATCACACCCATGACAGTGACCAAACCCTCCAGCTGCTCCTTCTGGGTGGTAACCTAGAGGAGCTCCCCTCTACCTGCTTTTGTACCAATTCCTTTCTTGCTCACATCATCCTACCTCAATTGTGCTCTTTCCTGTCTCCCCTCTCTCTGTTTTCTGGAAGCCACTTTAATTACCTTCATTAAACATTTAATTTTTTTGGGTTCTCATATGAAGAACGCAGTCTTCCAGGGATTTTTTACTCCCTGAGGCCTACCTCTCTCCCCAGTGCAGGCCTGGGACAGGCTGAAGAAAAATAAAGCTTACTCAACTCTATTGCTCTCTTCTGACCCTGAGGGCTCCCACCCAGTCACAATCCTTGATTAACCCAAGAAGGATCATGTGTACCCCAGTAGTTCTCTGACAAAGGAAGAGGAACGGAAACAGGCAGTGAAGTGAGGGGGTCCAAAAAGAGTTCCAGTGCATGGTTGTGGCAGATTCTGCTGTTCTTCCCTGGTACCAACAGCTCCTGCCAGGTGAACTGAACCTGGAAGCAGCTGCTCAAGATCTAGGAATCCTCGTGCTGGTGTCACCTTCCGTGACTGACACCTCTCTTTCTTTCCCCAGGTGGAGGTGGAGGTGGAGAGCATGGACAAAGCTGGAAACTTCATTGGCTGGCTACACATGGATGGCGCTAACCTCTCGGTCTTGCTGGTGGAGCACGCACTCTCCAAGGTCCACTTCACTGCAGAGCGGAGCACCTACTACAAATCCCTGCTGTCTGCTCAAGAAGCTGCCAAGCAGAAAAAAGAGAAGGTAGGGTTGCGGCAGCCATCCCCCAGTGTTCTTGTCCTCCCCACACACCTCCTGAGATGAGTGTCCTGGGGGGGTAGTGACCTCAGACCTGTCACAGGGTGCATGCACAATCAAGGGAGAGTCTGACTACTTAGCTGACCTTGAACACAAACAAGCCAGTTACAGACCAGAGGTGGGCCCAACTGCAGCCTGCGTGAGCCCCAGGGATCCCCAGGCCTGCTTGGGTGGGCCCGTAGCAGAAGGCTGTCTGTAGGTGACCTTGGGACTATGAGAGAAACAACTGGCGAGCCCCTGCTGAAGCCTGGGCTGCCCTTACTCCTCAGCTCTGCCCCTGCCCTGTGGGTGCCCTCAGAGAGACCCAGAGGGCCCACAGCCATGTATGAATTTCCTTCACATTCCCTACAGGGACATAGCCCCAGGAGATACATAAAGCTGTTGGGACAGCAGATTTACAGCCCATCAGTCTCTGCAGACAATGCTTAGAAGAGACAAGGGGGTGGGTCGGAAGCAACTTTTGGAAACAGATTAACAGTTAAGGAACTCAGTGGTTTGGGGGTGGGAGCCCAGCCCGGCACCCCTCTGCTAGCCTGTCTCTGTTGACTTACAGCCGACCCTGATAATGGGGATAAATCAGCTGGCCACCAATTTGTCAGGGCCTCTCTGAGCTTGAGGAGGATTTCGTGGGACAGCCGTGCTGAGCCATAAATTTGTTCAGGAATAAATGTTTCCTTCCCCATGGGGCAGCCATCTGGCTCAAAACTCCCTTCCCAGATATCTGCCAGAAGGAGTTAGGGGCTTTGGGCCCCTGAAGTCACTGCACTTTTCCCAGATCAGAGCAGCCACCTCCTCAGTCAAGGCCTTGCTTTTTCTCTGGGGACAGGCCCAGGAGCTACCCTCCTGGGTCTCTGTCTTTCATTCCATTTCATGGGAAGTAGGGCAAGCAGTATCACAGGTAGACAAACAGGAGAGAGAGGGGATTCAAAAAGCCGGGACAGGTAAGAAGGACTGGCCTTGCTGTATAGAAGCCAGCTGCCTCGAGGCCTTGGGAGATCCCCCTTCCTTGTTCCAGTCTTACTCACATTAAACCCTGTCTTCCCAAGGGGATGTGGGAAGCAGGCAGCCTCAGCTTCTGCAGGAAGAGTCACATGCTTCCTCTTGGATTTCCTGCCTGTGACAGCTGAACTTAACTGCCACCCCCATGTCCTCTGTGTGCCCGAGGGAGATGGAGGCGAGGAGATACCAGGGCCTCCTGCTCAGGACTGAACTCTTCCAGAAGAATAGTAGCTTGGGCTAACGTGGCAGCACCTGATACAGGCACTGAGCTGAAGGCACCTTTGCTACTCAGCCAGTGACAATCACTAGAGCCCAGATGCTGCCTCCTCCGATCCGGGCCATCCTTGCCTTCTGCAAGCCCAGAGAGGGCTGCAGGGAAGGACCAGAAGGGGAATCTGGGCTGAGGGGGAGGGCTGGGTTCTTTGCCAGGTGCTGAATTGGGCACTGCTGCTTACTGCATAGTAGATGTGTCTAAAAGAGCCTAAGTTGTCATTTTTCTGGTGCCACTTGATGATGCTGAGGAGTAATTAGCATTGATTAATTACTTGCATGGGCTGTGTGTTTTTATTCCAGTCCCATTAAAATGTGGTGCACAGCTCTCAGCATGAGGCTAGCCTGCCTCCTGGGACCCTCCCTCCCTTGCAGATCCTGTCTGTCCATTCGGGATCCCGAGGGATTAGGCTGGTTTTCTTCCTCTTGGTGGGGCTGGTTCCTAGAATGGCACTGGCAGAAGCTTGTAGCATCACTCAAAATTAGCTAAACTCAGATGGAAGAATTTGGTGACTAGCTGAGGGACAGTAGCCCAAGTGTTCTCTGTCAGGTGGAGGGGCACGGTACCATCAGCGTCAGGATTCAAGATCGTTTGGTCTGCAAGCTAACCAAGGAAGAGATTTCTGAGACCAGGCTTATACAAAAGGCTTTCGACCTGCATGTGTGAAGATGTGTGCATGTCCTAGTGAGTGTGTCTGTCTGGAGAACATGGCAGTGCTTGCTTCCCAGCTCTGAGAACTTAGCCGTGTCTCTGCCGGTTGTAATTCCTCCCCTTGAGAGTCATGGCTTTACCTTATAAATTCTAGGCCAACCTGAGGGCCAAGGACAAAGCCACAGAGCACAGACACTTTAGGCTCTCTCCTCCCACAAACACATTCAGGCCCAGCAGGGCCCTGGACAGGGTTGGATTGGCCATTGATTAGCTTTTATTGAGCTTGGCCTCCCTGCTGTGGATTTGAAGGCCTCTGCCACCCTGGCCTCATGCCAGCCCCACTCCAGGAGTCTTGTAAGTCTCCATACTGACTAGGACTTTGAACAGAAACCCCAGCTGGTGGATCCCCAGTCCACATTCCCTATCCCTTGCCAGGAGAATGACCTGGGGCTCCCCGAGGAAGACTAGAAGGAAGGACAGCTTCTGCTCCTGACCTCATGTGGCTTTGACTGTCCTAGTGGAGGCTTCTGACTCACGGACAGCTACAGCAGCAACAGAGACCCTCAGAAGGCTCCAGAATATACAGAGAACACAATCAACATAGGATCTTGCCTGGCAAAGCATTCAGAAGCAATGCAGAAGGAAGGAGATGCTTCTGTGGTCGGCCTGACCTTGGTGGATAGTCAAGTCATGATGGGTCACAGCAGACCCTGCCTCTGGGCAGCACCAGCCTTAGTGCAAGAGAGAAGCTATTTTCCAATCTGTCCACAGACCCTGATCTAGTGAGAGCACTGCACAGCCTGTCCACACTGATGGAGCCCAGAGTCCACTCAAGATGGTGGCATGAGCGATCTCCCAGCAGCCATGGGCCCTGCTACTTGGGCCAGACTTTCCTCTCCCCTGCCCAGCACCTCTGTATTGGGGATTTTCCCCATCCCACCCCGCCCCTGCCAAGTGTCTGGTATATATCCCTAAGGAACCAGCTCTCTTTCTATGTGCATAATTGCTGTTCTTTCTGAAGAGGATCTTTGGGTTTTCCTAGTCCCCACAGGGTTCCAGAAGGAGGAATATCTACCATGAGGGTTCTTAAAAATAAACACCTTATCAGGTAGCTAAAAGCTCAGCACACCAGCATGGCTGGGAAAAGTGGCTACCGTCTGCAAGACTGGCCAAATGCTGTAGGGTGAGGGCCATCCTGAAGGACTATTTCATCTTCTATGACTTCTGGCTTCTGCCTTCCCCAGAGTACCACACCCTCTCCCCAGGGAGGAACCCTAATGCTGTCACCTGAGGCTTTTTCACTTGAGTCATTAGCAGTTTCTGCTCTCACCCTGTCAGTCTATTCCAATTCATCAGCACTGCTGAGGAGCACCTTCCCCCAGAGCCTAGAGAAGCAGGGTGGGGTTGAGATTCAGCCTTGGAGCCACCCAGGAGCCCTGTCTCTTTACCAAGCTCAATGGAGCACTGTGGGGGGTGGGGAGAAGGGGGGGCAGACTGCTGGTTCAGGAGGGTGCAAGGCTCTGCACCAGCCTATTTAGAGTGGTGCTGACAGCTTTGTCTTAGAGCAGTCTCAGAGGCCCTGAGAGCCCAGAATCAATAGGAGTGACTGGCTGAGTGGACTCAGCCTGGGAAACTTCCAGCTAAGGAGGCCCAGGAGGAAAACCCAAACTTCAGCAGGAGGGAGGCCTTGGAACTGCAAGTATTTATGGCTGACCCTGAAGCCCTTTCATAGGGAAATGTGCAAGCTAGAGCCCTCCTCCACCTGTGGGCAGGTGGACCCTGGAAGGATCAGGCCAGGAGTCCCATCTGACTGGATGAAAGTCTTGCCTGCCTCGTCTCCTCTGGCTGCCCAGGGCCAGGGTGTCAGAAGTAGCAGTGAACTCCAAGCTCTCTGGGTACTGATGGTGAGGGGTGTGAAAGTAATGATGAGAACAGGTGTTGGGGCGACTGAAACCTGAAAGGTGAGTGAGGGCCTGGGCAGGGGCACACAAACACAACCTCAGAGGGCACTGTTCCTAGAGGGTGGCAGGAAACTTGGGCAGTGAGTTTTGGCCATTTCTAACAGCCTCCCCAGACTCAGAAAGTTTTCATTGCGCTTTAGTCCTTGCCTCCACTTCTAGAGATGCAGACTCTGGTTATGACTAGGGAGGTTCCATAATCACAGCATCCCTACCCACCAGCTGCTTCCTGGGCCACCTAGGAATTTTGTCAGCGGCGAGGGACATTTCCATGCATATGTGGTCATTTTACAGAGGAAGAAAGAAGACCTGATAAAAGGTGCATAGCTTGACCCAAAACAGGCACAAGTTAAAGGCAGTACAGCAGGAGCACCTCGTCTAAGCTTTTGTGGAGACTCAGTGCTATCTTTTCCCCCCAAGAGGCTTATTCAGTGCCAGAATGCCCTAGAGGAGCTCTAGAGACCAGGCTGCCTGTCTGTGAGCCTGGTTCTGCTATTTCCTTTGGTGACCCTGAATCTCAGTTTCTCTACTGATTAAGTGGATGTTATACCTACTAAAGGGGCTGGGAGAATTAAATGGATTTGGAAAGTGTCACCTGGCACTAGTAAGCACACACGTCTGCAACCACTGCTGGGAGCATTCCTTGCCCCTGTGTCTACAGGACTGCATGTGTGGTCCAGACCCCTGTGCTCCCCCTGCCCCTTCCTACTGCTCAGCTAGAACGATGCCTCCCTCCCTCCTCTGACAGGCCTCACTATTTGGATAATCTCCTGGTCACAGGATTGGACTTGACACGCTGTCACGTCGAATCAGCTTCTGAGCCACTGCCGCCCTGACAGTGCGCGGCTTGGGAAAGGAGGGAGAGTGGAAGGGCAGTGAGGGAATGGCCCAGCTTCCAAGTGAGGCCAGAGCAACATGCTAGAGGTGAGGAGGGCAGAGCGCAGGCAAGCTACTGAGGAAAGGGGAGCCTACACAGCTGCCCTGGGCTATGGCTTGGCATGCCTCAGGAGTGTCCGTGGCCCTGGGACGATGGGAAGGTGGGCTGCTGAGTGGCCCTGCAGAGCACTGTAGGATGGGAGCTGGAGGTTTGGAACTTTCACAGATCCCAAAGCCAGGCTGGTTTGGTAGGGGTCTCACGCTGGTGTGCATGCAGATCATCTGGGAGCCCGGTTTGTCCATTTGGACTCAATCCAGGACCCTTCTAACAGGTTCTAATTTGGTAAGCCTGGGGGATCCAGGATCCTGCATGCTTAACAAGCTCCCCCGCTGCTTCTGATGTTTGCCAGATCAGCTGGATCCAAAAAAAATCTCAGCAGTAGGGGGCCTCTAGGGGTTCAGCTATATGATGTGAGTGCCCTACAGTGAGCTCCACCCACTCACCCAGTAACCCCATTTGTCCAAAGTCCCTTTCCTGGTGTCTTCTGACTTCCCTTTTTGTCTTAGGTCTGGGCCCACTACGAAGAGCAGCCTGTCGAAGAGGTAATGCCCGTGCTGGAAGAGAAGGAGAGATCCGCAAGCTACAAGCCAGTATTTGTGACCGAGATTACGGATGACCTGCATTTCTATGTGCAGGATGTGGAAACTGGTGAGTGCTGGGGCACCACTAGCTTAGCTTCTGGAGTCACCCAGTCTACCTCAGGGTGAGGGGCCCCCAGCATGGGACAGGAAGCCCAAGGTTCAAGGAAGCTACCCTGAGGAGCTGGCACTGCTGCCATCCCACCCCAAGGCCTGAGGGTTGTCTTGGGAACCCACAAGGGAGCCCTCAAGTGGACATGGATGTGTGGAAAGGCTAAACAGGTCCTCTGAGGATGGACGAAATAAAAATCTGTCCAAATAATGTCCAAGATCATTAAAAAATGATCTTGCTTTCAGAAATTCCTGATTTGCTTGGTCATGAATATTTGTAGCCCACAGAGTCTATCAGGAAGCAGGGAGCCAATCATCATCTGTATGTGGCCAGGAAGCACCAGCCAGGGTGGTTTGACCCCTCTCCTTCCCTAGTTCCCAGAGGGAGGAATTAGGTGTGGGAGCCTGAGATTGTCTTTGCTAGGGTTTCTTCTCTAGAGGTTAGCGTAGCCCTAGTGGTGACCAGTTTCCATAGAAACAGAAGTCATCCCCTGGCAGTCTTTCTGAAGGACCCTCTCTTCTGTCCTCAACAGCTATGCAGTGTCGCCCCTGCAGAGGTAGAGGGGATAGAGACCTTGGGCTTCTCAAGGACAGAGAGTAGTAGAGACCGTTGGGCAGCAAGTGCCCCAGTTCCCACCCTCACTGCTCTCCATGCCATGCTGCTTGGAGAAACAGAAGCAAGGAAGAGTTCCTAGAGCCACCTCTGGAGCGAAGGAGCCAGATCCTGGTAGAGGGAGCAGAGGGGCTGCAGATGTTGCTGCCGTCTCAGTGGACAGCAGATCTGGCTGCGCAGCTCCTCCTTCCTGCCCTCGGGCCCTCTGCAGACTGCCGACAGCCTCATCTTGTCTCAGCCACTTCCTCTCTAATGATATTTCCCAGGCAGCTGCTTTTCTGGCAGTGTCATTTCACCAAGAAAAATGTGACTGTTCCTGGCCCTGGGCTGGCCCTGCTTCAAGGAAAAATGCAAAGGAGGGGTAGAGATGAAGCTGATGCACCTTGGGGATAGGTTCTCCTAAGGTCGACTGCAGTTGTGAGAGCTAGCCCAGCTATTGCCTTGGAGGTGAACCTTGGAGCCACTCAGCCTCCAGGTCTGGGCCGCATGATGGGCCGTGGTGTAGAGGAAGTAGAAATGGAGGTGTTCATGAGCAGAGAGGTCTGGAGAGAAGGTGCTCAAATAGACTCTGCCCAGAGTACAAGGACTTCCTATAGACAAAGCATGAGGGACCCTCTCTTAGAGGAACATGCTCTCGCCCTCTCCACCTTTTCTTTCCCTTGAAGCCTACATTCAGCAAAAGTCTGATAAAACATTGGTGGGAGCTGCAAATGATCAGCCAGGCTTTGTGTGAGAACCCTCTGGAGGTTGTGGCCTGTTTGCAGAAGGAAAAAAAAAAAAGGAGCTGAAAGTAAACTAAGTAAAGGAGGCACCTGTCAGTGTAGATGCGGCCCCTTGGGCCCAGAGGTGTGGCTGCAAGCAGGAAGCCAACCTCTGGGAGGACACAGGATTCACCATTGGGTTAAAAGCAGGGTAGCTGCTGTGGAAGAGAGCCTGTGCTGCAGTTGAGCCATAGGGCATGGGGGCTGGGCTGCACAGCAGACTGAGTGGGCACCGTGCTTCTGTACATATGCAGAGACCATTTTTCTTTATGGCTGAATTGTTAACCAAGCTGCATGCACTGGGGAATCTGCTCAGCCTTCTGGAAATAAATACAAGTGCACTGTGGTCTGTGCCCTGAAGGAGCACACGGTGTAGTGGCGGGAACATAAACACAGACAAAAACTTAGAAGGCTGGTGGTGACAAGTACAACAGGAGACACGTGTTCCACACCTATTCCAGTCAGACCTTCATCCTGGGAGAGGAATCCCACACCCATGCCCAGCAGCATCAGCCCTCTGCCCACCCCTGAGAGAGAAGGAGCAAAAGGGTCTGAGGCACAGCTCAGGTCAGGGCCAGAACAGACCTAAAAGGAGGAACCACAGGGCACTGATGCCTAGCATGGGGGAGGAAAAGGTGCAGCAGGAAGGAACTGAGAAGGGAAACTGAGGAGGCCTCAAGGACTGTGAAAACAGGCCTGAAACATTTCAGGGACCAGTGATCCCAGGCCAGAGTATGAGGGGAAGGCAGAGAAGGGAGCTCACTGCCCTTAGGTAAGAAAAGATATGAGGTTAGGAGGCTGAAGGAAGCCCAGCGTGGCAGCACTAGAAATTCTGTTCAGTGTGGATCTTGCTGGTTATAAGGGTCAGGGTGGCCCAGCTCAAATGGACTAGACCTCTGCCCTCTGCTTCCAGAAGTCCTCCCTGTCTTTTATGATTCTGACTCTGGCCCGTTCCTGTCAGGATTATAGGAGACCCATCCTTAATCCTGACCTTTGGTCCTGGGAGGCACTGTACAGGGTGGCCCTGTGAGTCACACCTGACAGACCTGTGGCCCATGCTGACAGCTGGCCTTTTTAGGGATGGCTCCATGGCTGGCCCACTCCCACCCTACTGGAGGCTGCTGTGTGTCCACTCAAAGCCCAGGCATATTCCTGAGGGTTTGCACAGCCTTGGCTTATATACTAGAAGGCTGTCTGTGACTATAGAACCTCACTTTTGAAAATGGGATGGCATGAGGACCACAGAAGACTGCCGTGGGGGGGCCATCTGGCATATCCCACCTTGTTGAGTCCCAGCCAACCTTGAACTTGGTCCCTTGGTCTCACACCTCTACCTCCTGGCAGGCACCCAGCTGGAAAAGCTGATGGAGAACATGCGCAATGACATCTCCAGCCACCCTCCTGTAGAGGGCTCCTATGCCCCCCGCCGGGGAGACTTCTGCATTGCCAAATTTGTAGATGGAGAATGGTAAGTCACTTGGATCAGTAGGGCAGAGTCCAGCAGGAGAGAGAGCAGGGCTATCCTCAGGGCATAAACCTGCAAAGGAGCTGAGTTTCACCTCCTTCTCACTAGGTTGTTGGAGACTACATCCACCAGCTCTATGGGGTGTTCCCCACAATGGGCCACAACTCATCTAGGGCCTGCACTTTGACACTGTAGTCCAGAAAGCTTGCAGAGGACAAAGTAGTATCCCTCCCTCTCTTCTAAGGAACTGCACAGAGAGAGCACCAGCTGGCTGGCTGGCTGGCTGACTGGGACTCTCTAACACAGGGAGAGTGATACCATGGGAGTGTGGTGGAGGCTGGTTTACAGTGAGCCCAGACTAAACACCTGACCCTCCACCTCTGCTGTCTGGGGCATGAGCAACAGCACTCACAGGCCAGAAGAAGGTCACTGTGTGTATCAAGGATAGGGTCCATGACCCCATTGAAGTGACAAAGTGACTTGGATATGTTCCCTGCTGTGGCCTCCCAGACAGATCTCCTGGCTAATTACAGCTGCTGTTTAGTGTGCTGGGTTTAAATAGCAGACATCAATCTAGTCATTAGTCTTGTTACTTTATGCCCTAAGAACACATTAATCTGTTCCACATTCTCTCATCTCCCATCTCTGCTTCCAGCCCTTCCTCGATTCCACTAGATGATGTCCGCTGTGCCCCAAAGCTGGTACTCCATGAACTGTCCTCTTTGACACCCAGCGACCTTGGTGGGAAATGCTCTATTCCCTGCTAAGGCCCCAGGGAGACAAGTTCCTCAGGGTTGTCTCTTGAGCTTTGCTCATAATGCCATTGCAGGTACCGTGCCCGAGTAGAGAAAGTGGAGTCTCCTGCCAAAGTTCACATCTTCTACATCGACTATGGCAATGTGAGTACTTGGGCCCAGGAGCAAACTGTGGAAGGGCCATCAGACAGTGGCCTCATGGACAATTCCAGCTGGTGTCCTAAAGAGCCCCTGGGCTTTCTGACTGAGCCATGTGCCTTGGAGCACCTCTGCTGTTCATGCAGTACAACAAGCCAGGCAGGCCCCCTGACTGAGCTGGCAGACCAGCGTCTGTGGCCAGAGGCTTCCAAGTGCTCATAGGTCACATGTCTAGGCCCCAGGACAAGTGCTCAGCCACATCTACATTTCCTTTTCAGCTTAGTGACTGAGAATGGACCCAGGGCCTCTGCAGCACACAAAGTCCTCTCATACCCCACAGCTCTTGGCCCTCTTGCCCGGCCAGGTGTTTGCTTCTGCAGATTCCCAACCCCAGCTGGCAGGAAAAGGGAAGTTACAGGTGGCTGAATAACATGTGTCCTTGTGAGGAGCAGCTCTCAGACTGAATCTGGGAGTTGGTTGACAATCCCGGGCGATTCCCTACTTCCAGCAGCAGGCTAGAGAGAGACGGTAGTTGAAGGCAGTAGTGCTCCTGAGGTAAGGGCCGTGGCCATCCCTTTCCTCCTGCGCCCTCCTCAGTACTGCAAGACCATGTATCACCATGGTCATTCGTTTTAGTGGGAGCTACCAGGCGTACCAGCACTGGGCCCAGTGAGAACGTGTAAGTTGCTGCTGGTGACAACAGCACATTCTTTCAGTGTTTCACTGGCTGGGGAAGCCTGTGCCTCAGTGGAACCAAGGTATGGGGCAAGCAGGGAAGGCCTGTTGCTGGAATTCCCAGAGGCTTGGCACAGAGGGTGGCCCTTGAGAGCACGGGAACACCAAGCAGTTAAGTGACAGTTACCCTGCTGCCTCTTCTGCAGAGAGAGATCCTGCCATCCACTCGCCTAGGTACCCTGCCACCTGCCTTCAGCACTCGTGTGCTGCCAGCTCAAGCCACAGAGTATGCCTTTGCCTTCATCCAGGTGCCCCAAGATGTGAGTAGATGTCTTCCTCCTTCCCAGGGGACTGCGCTCGACAGCTATTACTGCAGCCCTCACAGGCTGGTAGGACTGTTAGTGACAGGACTCAGGAGATGGAGTGATTTAACTTAGACTGCAGAGACTGAGGGATGGTACGCAGAGCAGGTGGCATGAGAAGCATTGAGGAGGCTTGATGAGTCAGGAAGCATCTGGTCAGAAGCTGGCTCACCACAGCTGAGTACTAGGTAGTTGGGGCAGTGGCAGGAGACAGGAAGGGAAAGGAAAGTTAGGATCTGGATATAGTAGGCTTATCTGCTCACCATATTCCTAATTTATTCTCTATTTTGTAGCCAAGAAGGAAAGTTTCTGCATTTTCAGCCAGAATATTACTTGATCAAATCCACTTCTGAAAGTTAGTTCTTTACAGTATTGTAGATGGGAAGTCTAGAAGGATTAGTTGATTGCCATAGTCCATACTGGAGACAGCGATGGCCTCTCTGGACCCTCAAGTGTGGATGGGCAGAAAGGAACAGGTCTTGGAGACACATGGCAATAGTGAGGAAGTTGGAAGCATGGGAGAGGAAGAATCCAAGTTGAAAGTGGATTTCCTATGCACAGCTGTGTTGCTGTTGGTCAGGAGGAAGAGAAGGAGCAGTTGGAGCTATGGGACTTCCAGGAAGCTCTATAGCTTCCAGTTTGGCAGAAGACCTGTGATTGGGAATTTGAATATTGAAAACAGGAGTGTATAAGGCTACTGAATATGTGGCAGATGTGACAGAGCGGATTGGGAGGGCAGAATGTGCAGTGGGAGGAGAGGGTGCAGGTGGCCCTCAGTTTCCAGAAGGAGAGAGCCTGTGTGTAGAGTCCTCCATAGGAAGCTCCCTGGATTTGAGGAGGTTCTTGATGTTCAGGGCAGAGCAGATGGGCAACATAGCTGGCACTGACCCCAGAGCCAGGGTACAAGCAGCAGATAGGAGGGTAGGAATCCGTTCCCATGACTCTTTTCTGCCTTCTCACAAAGGGAGGAAGAGAAACCATGGGAGATACTGGGGAAAAATGTCACGGACTTGGTCAAGAGGAAGTCTGAGGATGGGGAGGCCTGACTAGGAAGAGCCTAAGTTGCCAGTAAAGAGAGAAACATATGGTAGGGTCCTTGTGCTGGAGATAGAAGAGAGAAGCCAGGGTGCTCAGCAGAGGGTGAGATAGGTGTGGAGTAAGCACTTTTCCTCAGAGACACAGGACAGGTGGGCAGAGGCAGAGGGCTAAGGGTAGTTTGTTCGTTTGAGGGGAGGAGGGGTACTTCTCTTTGGTCTGCCTCCCTCATTAGATTCCTGTTGGCCACATGTCTTTAGAGGGCCATAGGCAAGACCTGGGCCCAGGGAGTTATCTTCAGCTTTTCTTCATCCCTCTCACCACCACGGCTGTGTTCTTCCCAGGAGGATGCTCGCACAGATGCCGTGGACAGTGTGGTCCGGGACATCCAGAACACTCAGTGCCTGCTCAATGTAGAGCACCTGAGCGCCACCTGCCCCCACGTCACCCTACAGTTTGCCGATTCCAAGGGCGATGTGGGACTGGGCCTGGTGAAGGAGGGGCTGGTCATGGTGGAAGTGCGCAAGGAGAAGCAGTTCCAGAAAGTGGTATGTGTTATGGAGGGACCCCAGCTTCGGGGAAGGCCCCATTGCCCCCACAAGCACCATCACAGATGGAGGGCTGGGGACTGCACCCAGAGCTGCTGCAGGAGTGGGAAATCTACCACCCTGCTGGTCCTGCTGGGGAAAGATAATGGATTTGGGTTCGTTGGGGTTTAAAAAAATCTAATTACATTCCAAATTAATTGGCTGTGGGTTTGGCTGAGAATGTAGCTGCAAACTAGAGCAGAAAGTTTCCCTTTACATGTACCCCCAGGTGACAAGCTAGAAAGCTTTGCTAAGGGTGGCACAGGGAGGGTCAAAGCCTATCTGTCTTTCCCAGTTAAGTCCTTTTGTCTAACATTCAATTCCCAAGTCCTCACACCCAGGACCACCCTGAGCCCGAGTTGTCCAGCAAACACTACTGAAGGGCCCACAGGGACTCTGTCACCATCCCCCCCCCACACACACACACACACCCTGCTCCCACAGGGACTTGGAGCCTTCGAGCTCATCAGATGGAGGCCCTGCTACCTTGCTTCCATCATTTACCATGGCTAGGTGCCTCCCTAGGGAATACCTTGCTCTGTTCAGTTGTTTCACTGACTTTTAGGTTTGGGATCTGGGTATTAGGCAGCCCCTCCACTTAGTCCATTCCTGAGTCCCTCCTGAGCCTCCCCTTAAGCAGTCACCACGGCCCTTTCCCAGACCTGCCCCACCTCCCACCTGAAGGTATTGCATGACCCTTCTCAGGGGCACAGGCTGATGGGAAGTGTCAGCACTCCATACCCAGTGCTGCTGCCCCAAGGCTGAGCTGTTGAGAGGGCAGCAGGCAGCTGCCAGCTTCTCCTCATAGGAGACAACAGGTGTGGCATCTAGTCTGTCCTTTCTAACCACTCCACTCAGCCCACTGCTTTCCCTTTCCTGCCTTATTCCCTCAACCTCTGTGTGGTGTCCATGGCTGTTGGACCATCAGCAGCTCTTTGAAAGAAGACACTGGTGTGAATTGCTGTTATGTCTTGAGAGAAGCATGACCCACCCCATCCACCTCTAAAGCCCCCTAGGTCTCTGTGGTAGTACCTAGGAGCTTGGCTTCAGCTTCCCTGCAGAACTGGAATCTTACTATTCCCACATGAAGCTTCCCACAGTGTATCTGGAGTTTTGGAATTCCTTTTGCCTCAATCCCAGGGACAAACAGTCACCCTGTATTTATCCTTTTATTCATCCTCTCAGCACACATTTACTCAAGGCTTCCCATGTATCAGTGGGAAGCCACAGCACCCCTCACTGCTTACATTCAAGCAAGAAGAAACAACAAAAACAAATTTAAGTACGTTAAATAGAATACTAGGAGATGATGAGGGCAACAGAAGAAAAAACTTAGAAGCAGAGTAAAGGGGATCTGGAGCTGGGGTTGAGTGTAAATGGGGCCATCTGAGGCTGCGTTCAGATAAGAAGGTGATACTTATGAAACAGGTAGGATAGGCACCCAGGTGGACATGAAGGAGTGAGCATTGCAGATCCATGAAGCAGCCAGTGCAAAGAACCATGGCATCCAAGGTGGACAGTATGCCTGTCCACTTTCAGGTTGACTCTGGAAGTTGGCTCTGAGCATGGGAGGGTTTGCACAATTGTGGAACGACCCGGGGCTAATGTTCACAGCTGCGGGTCTTGCTGGCTGTTCCACTGAGAACACTCCTGTTTTGATTATTCCCTTTCTTTTGTCCTGCAGATCACAGAATACCTGAACGCCCAGGAGTCAGCCAAGAGCGCCAGAGTAAGTTTTCACCTCGGCCCCAGAGGGCGCCCCGTTGGTGGACTTAGCCCTGTGGGGTCCAGCTGATCCCGCATCCCTGATTCCTGTTGTCTTTGCTCTCACAGCTGAACCTGTGGCGCTATGGAGACTTCCGAGCTGATGATGCTGATGAGTTTGGTTACAGCCGCTAAGGAAACCGCTGCCTGGCCCCCAGCACTGCTCACGCCAGTACCTCTTCTCTGACGGGAGGGTGTTTTCAACTCCAGACCCAGGGGAGTGGGGCAAGGTGTAGCTTGGGTCCAGCTTTGCTTCACTGTATGGAAAAGTCTTGTAAGGTAGCATCAGGATGGGGCAGGGGAGCCCAGGGCTTGCTGCGAAAAGGCCATCGTCTTCTGGGATGGCAGCAGTGCTGTCTACAGTCTCTAGCTGATTTTGTATTTTTATTTGGGAGTTTGTGTTTTTTTAAAAAAGTTGACCTCAAATCAAGAAGAAACATGAAAGACTTTGTCATAGTGAAGGGGCAATCCTTACACCCAGGACCAGCTGCCAGCTGGCACCCTCCTCTGCCCCAGACCAACCACCCTTCTTTCCCAGCTCTGTCCAACTGTTGATTATGTGGTTTCTCTGATAAGTCCATTCTCCAGTGCCAGCGTGTCCACATCTGCCTCCTCACTAGCCCATTCTGTATTTAAAGCTTTCAAGGCCCAATAAAATAGTACATGCTGTCTGCAACCCTTCCTGTCACAGTGAAGCTGAAAGCTAGGATCTCAGCAGCCCTAGGAGGCAGCAGCCCAGAATGTTTTGAACAATCCCACAATCCCAGCCAATCAGCAAGTGCCTGGCCACAGCCCCTAAACACACAGCGAGCCAGGGGGATTCAGGCCATCTACCTAGTTCAGGCAGCTCCCATGGCCTGGTGGCTGCCCCTTGGCATCACGGCCATCCTGCAGAAGACCTGACATCTCTGGACTCATTGCACACGGCTGCCCTCAGGGCCTTGGAGACCCAGAACAGCTCAGCCAGCAGTACCCAGACTGTCAGTGCTCTGAGTGTGCCCAAGGCATGAAAGCTCCAGGCAGGAACCCAGAGAGAACTGGGGAGGAAAGTAAGGTGACTTCCCCAGCTGCTGCAGGGACCAGTGTTTGGCAGGTTAAGAACAAGACCTCTTTGTTCTTTACTAGAGACTAGAACTGGAAGGACAGGCTGCCCTGAGAAGGATCCAGGCCCCTAGCAAGGATGACCTGTGTGCTGCACAGTAGCTCTTGTCTGATTGACAAGTTCCTCAGTAGTCACAAGAGGAGGCTGGCCCTGAGCTACTTCTTAATGTATGAGGAAGAGCAGCCATGTACGTAGTGACAAGCTTGTCACATGCAGGAAACCTCTAGGCATCCAGCGTACTGCCCCTTGTCCCTCACCCACTGGGTCCACATGGCCCTGCCTGTCCTGCACACATGCCCTGCTAAATCTATTAGCATATCTTCCCTGCCTTCCACCCGGACATTCTGATCTGGATGATGCTTCACGCAGCCACACAGCATTGCTGCTTTGGTGTGGATGGAAGGGGCATCGGTGTAGGAACTAGGCCTGAGTACCAGACGTTCCTCCTGAGCCACAGGTCCTGCCCAAACCCATGCTTGTTCTGACCAGGGCTCACACTGAGCCAGAACTGTGTTCTTGAGGCAAAAGGTGTATCCCTCTTGGACTTGGGGTGCCCCAGCAAAGGGGGAACTAAAAATAGGGAGACCCAAGGTCAGGCAGTGTGGAGCTCGGAGCAACTGCTTGTGCTTTCTAGTCCAGTGAACTGCATTCCCATTATTGTGTGCACCCTTGGGATCCACCAAGTCAGCAGGAGTATGATGGTGACATGTATGAGCCTCTCCATCATCCCCATTCCTGGAGAAGCTGTGTTCCCAGCAGGCACGCTCAGTCTCACCATGGGCTGTCATTTTCTTTTCATCCATGGAAAAAAGAATGCCCTCTCACTCATTTTTCTGTCTGCAAGGTGCTCCTGGTAAGGCCAAGATGTGGGGCACTGTGTATTCGTGACAAGCCATCGGCAGAGGGCCAAGATGCCAACCTACTCTTTTGTAAAAGGGTCTGAAATCATCTCCATCTTAACAGTTGCCTTGGTTACATCGTGCCCAAGGATAAACCCTCCTTAGTTTTCCCATTGAAATTATGCCTGAGCCTTCCCACTTCTTATTTTCTTTCTCTTCTGAGGGTGTTTTAGACAAAGGTCAAAGCAGTTACAAGGCAGGGAGGTGCTGCCTCTGTATCTGGTGAGTTCTTGAGCTTTGTCCTGGGCAGGCAGGTCTGATGCCAGAGTCACAAGGGTGTGCGCCAGCTGTGGCTCTTCTCCCATATTTGTCCAGTGTCAGACACAGAAGCCTGCCAGGTTTCTCTCAAGCCTAGTGTCACTTAACTATTCCTTGGCCTAGGGGATCACAGGTGCTGCTTTCCAGTTAAAAAGATCACTTACCCACCCATCCATCCATGCTTCCACCAGATAGAGATGAGGCACAGCACTGGACAAGTTAGCACCAAGACCATTTCTAGGGGCTGGTGTGCTAGAAAAGAGGGCAACAGATGCTATAACATATATAGACCACAGCAGGGGCTACTGATGCAGGACTTCACTGGACTGAACTAAGGAGCCAGCAAAGAACTGGGCTAGCAGCTGGCAGGAAAGTATTTACATCTCTTTAGGGTTTAGAATTTCCAGCTCTTGAGGGCCAGTGCAGCAGAGCCTAGGGTTTGGGATGACCACTAGGGGTTGCTGGTGCCTGAGACTCCTCCCCTGTGGTTCTTCCCTCATCTTTGCTATGTGCAGGGCCAGTAGAGAAGACAGGCAGTGGGAAGAAGGGTTCCTGGAGCTGCCTCTATTTATTGGTTTGATTATGTCCACACCCTGAGGAGAGTCAGTGGACCCCTTTTCTTGTGTTAGCCTATGTGGGGAAGCAATAGGGAAGGGCTAAAATGCTGGTGCTTCAAGAGTGGTTATTGATATCCTAATTACAAGAGGATGCTAATTTAATTTGAATCTAATTACAGTGCACTACCCTGGGTGGCATGTGTTTTAATAATTAACATCCTTCAGACACATAGTAGTATAATAATACACTAGGTTGGCCAGTGGGCTGGGGGCCTGCCCACTCCCTCCCCCAGGACAGCCTGGCTGCTAGCAGGTGGGGAAGATGGCACATGAGTCTGAGTTGCCTAATACCTTGCCACTTTTCCCAGGAAATAGGCTTGGGCCTTCTTTCCAGCTAATTCCTTGACCCAGCAAGCTGTTTTGCTCTGCATAGTGACTCCCTGGAACTCATCTGTCAGGTGGCCAAGATCTCTGGGCTTTACCTCCAGCTACCAATCCCTCATGCCACAGGCAAGGGCCGGCTTCCTTTGCCAGGCCAAACCCCTTTCAAGGATGTGGTTCATGTTCTTTCATATTTTTGAAGGTAACATCAATGAGTAGACATTTAAGCACACAATATGTAGGGGAGCAGCTCAAATATTCAAAAAGTAAACTTTTGACAAAGCACCATCTGCCCCCTCAGTCACCATCAGCCACAAGTAGCCACTCTCTTGGCTTCTACCCCATTCATTGAATTGTCTTGTGCCTTTGGTTTTGTTTGGATTTTGGTTTGCAGCTTTGCCAGGTTTCAAATTTCCCTTAAGTGCGTGCACACAGTATGTGTTTTAGTGTGCTTGCTTTCACTTGATGTGTCTGAGCTTCACGCTGTGGTAACATAAGGGTTAGTGTGGCATTTTCACGTCTGTATGTGCCCCTATGTGAAGATGCCACACCTGAGTGTTACAGAGAATTCAGAGCTCAGCAGTCTGCTTGAGCCAGAGTCAGGACCATGCCAGTCCCTAAGAAATATGTTCATATAAATAGCATAAGTAACCATTTATAGAAAGGAACATGACTGGGCAGGGCTGTTCCCTCCTCCCATACTGGCAACCATTTGACTCCTGGCAACCGTGTGACTCCTGGACCCAGCTTCCAGAGCTGCCTCAGTGGGGAAAGGGCCCTTCAGGTGGTACAGGGGATGTGTACAGCTCAGTGGTAAGTGGTTGCTTACCATGTGCAAGGCCCTCGGTTTGACTCCCAACACCACTATGAAAAGCGAAAGATGAGCTAAGGGAATAACTGTCTCTAGCAAAAAGTCTTCCTGCACATGCCCTTCTCTGAGTGTGGCTGGCAGACCACTACATCAGAATCACCTGTGGTGCTCATTAAAATACAGCTGCTAGAAATAGTGCCAGAAGTATATTGGGAGTGAAGGGAGGGGAGCCAAGTCTTCATCTATCACAGCAGGAAGACAGTGGGTAATGTTTGAAGTTGATAAAACAAGAGCTTTTATATTGTTTAGCAATAAGGCAGTAACCCCTAGAAGATCGAAAACATGATTAAAAGTGGTACCTCTAGGTAGCACCATTGGGAGTGCGAAGTAATATTGAATTATTTCAACGATACAGGAGCATTTTCTCATGTTCATTTCTTACTATCATGTAAACATATGTATCCAGGTTCCAACCCAGACTAAACTGCCTCACTCTCTGTGGCGTGGAACCTGGGGCCCTGTCCTTCAGCAAGCTTCCCAGGTAATTTCAGGTGAGTTCTCAAGTTCAAGAATTAGCCAGTGTCTTATTTTTCTTGTTGTTAAGACTAAATACCCAGGGCCAGCGAGATGGTTCAGTGGTCTAAAGCGCCTGCTTAGGAGGGCTCAGGCAACTGCGGGGACTGCAGTTCGATCCCCGGCACCACATGCTGCGCCAGCGCCACCACCAGGGCAGGCTGAGCCAGCCACAAAATGAATAAATAAAGAAACAAACAAACACAACAAGCAAACAAATAAATAAATAAATAAATAAA